>JAWZYT010003708.1:122500-125000 GCA_034508575.1 Petrolisthes manimaculis | reverse complement strand
GTCTATTTTTATAAGCTGGTGCGCAAATCGGAACTTTTGTCAGTGGCTATACATAACTTCCTGATGATGATACAGTAGCCTAGGCACACGTCGCTGATCACAAGGACACCTAATAACTCACTCGATAAATCACTCTCACTCTCTTTATTGTACGATATTAGTTATAGACAATAGGCTGGGAGACTTCAGTATAGTTCTCTCTCTCTCTCTCTCTCTCTCTCTCTCTCTCTCTCTCTCTCTCTCTCTCTCTTTATATTAGTCAGTGTATGAGACCAGTGTAATCCTTCCTTCCTCTCTCTCTCTCTCTCTCTCACACACTTTATATATTAGTCAGTGTAATTCCTACTCTCCCCTTTCTCTCTCTCTCTCTCTCTCTCTCTCTCTCTCTCTCTCTCTCTCTCTCTCTCTCTCCTTGCCTGTTCCTTAGTTCTCTTCACGTGCCTCTTTCTCTACACACTCCTGTACGAACACTACTTTATCCTTGCATGTGCACGTACAATCTCTTACGTCCCGCTCTTTACACATTCACACGAACATCATTACACGTACAACAGTCCTGGTCAAAATTAATCATCCATTTAGGGGTAACGCATGTAAGATTTTGACAGCTTTCCTCTGTTCCTTAGCTGTTAAACTTTCCAATAAATAGGTTAAGTACCATATTTTAATTTACTACAAGCAGCTTCGCACTACTTAAAACAAGAACATCATATTATGAGAACATCAAAACTTTAAACAGCAAATAATTTGAGATATCCTACCCATAGCCTATGTGGATGATTATTATTGACCACGACTGTACATTCCCACATGTCCCTTTGTCTCTAAACACACACACACACACGAACATTATTATTATTATTATTATTAGTAGTAGTAGTAGTATCATTATTATTATTATTATTAGTAGTAGTAGTATCATTATTATTATTATTATTAGTAGTAGTAGTAGTAGTAGTAGTAGTATCATTATTATTATTATTATTATTATTATTAGTAGTAGTAGTAGTAGTATCATTATTATTAGTAGTAGTAGTAAGTAGTAGTATCATTATTATTATTATTAGTAGTAGTAGTAGTAGTAGTAGTAGTAGTAGTATCATTATTATCATTATTATTATTATTATTATTATTATTATTATTATTATTAGTAGTAGTAGTAGTAGTAGTAGTAGTAGTAATAGTAGTAGTAGTATTGCAAGGACTCTGTATATTCTCCCACGTCCCTCTATCTTCAGTCCACACAAACATCACAAAATCCTTGCATGTTAGATGATTAATGTTCAAACGACGAGCCTAATTCACAAAGAGATTATACAGTATGCCGTTCAAAGGAAGGGCAGTGCGATAGTGTACGTATAATTTCGTGCTGAAAACAACATATGTAGGGGGAAGGTTAGGCTATAACAGTGTGTGAAACATAGACGACAGATGTGTCTCCAAAACTATTATGGTTCAAAACAGTTTCCCTACTAGGCTACCAACACAGAACTCTTTCGTTACGTAGCATAGCATAGTTTGTTTGGAATCATCAGTAGCCCACCATGCAGTTCATCAACAACAGATAAACTCACCCCCACAAAAAAAAAAACATGATATGATATTATGATGCGTGCGTGCGTGTGTGGTGTGTCACCGTGTGTGTGGGGGGGGGGAGTGGGGGGAGGTCTAACGGTTCGGGAAAGAGGTCCGCTTGATGTTCTCCCCTGTGAAGTGGAAAACGAGTGTGAAGTACAGATTCACATTCAATTTAGTTGGATTTGCCGAAGGAAATTGCGTTTGAAGAAGGTAAAAGCGGAGAGAGGTAGAGTGTACCAGAGTTGATTAGTTGTACAGTCACGAGCACTAATAAGTATATTCAAGTGTGCTTCGAATACCTAGGGACAGTAAATAAAGGCACAATAACATCTCCATTGGAATTACTTCGTTGGTGAATTTGGACTGATCGAAGCTTTAACCAAGAGCTGGATACTTATTAGTGCTCGAGACTGTACATGTGAACGATCGAGACAAATAATTATAAAACTCTTGGCAACATTGGGGAGTTGGAGCGAAACAATGCGAGACAGAGTAGGCCAGAGTTTGGTGAGTGTTGCAAGCAGTCCTGAGGTAAAGCACTGCATATGTATACAAGTATGAGACCGCATTATGTGTAATACTGTGTGCAATCGTAGCCATGACATGTGTTATGTGTGTATGTAAGTGGGCATAGTGTGTACATACATGACTCTGTGTGTGTGTGTGTGTGTGTGTGTGTGTGTGTGTGTGTGTGTGTGTGTGTGTGTACATACATGACTCACTCACTCTCTCTCACTCTCTCTCTCTCTCTCTCTCTCTCTCTCTCTCTCTCTGTGTGTGTGTGTGTGTGTGTGTGTGTGTGTGTGTGTGTGTGTGTGTGTGTGTGTGTGTAAGCAAGGGACCCACTTCCGACTACCCACGCACCACTACTTATAGGCTACCTTCCTTCCTTCCTTCCTTCCTTCACGTTCCAAGAAAGTGA
>JAWZYT010003708.1:47500-117500 GCA_034508575.1 Petrolisthes manimaculis | reverse complement strand
ATAAAGTAATAAGCTATTTATAATCTCACTCTAATTCCTTTCAATCCTTCTATTGTATTGTATTTTTCATTAGTTTTTCAGTTTGTTTCTAGTTTTATCGTATATTCTCTTTACCTCCCTCTCCCTCTCTCTCTCTCTCTCTCTCTCTCTCTCTCTCTCTCTCACCGATACTTGAAAATCAGTCTAGTATATCTTGCCTAATACTTAACGCTAATATACAGACCAGGAGAGAGTACCGTATAGCCTAGTGACCACCACACCGTTAGCTCATTATTACCATACACAACAACCACATCAGATCGATTTGGCTACACTTTCCTGTCTTTCTGTCTGTCACACGATTCTGTAAAAGGTCAGCAGTAGATAGTTAGTTATACAATGGTTTACAGATGATACTATAGTCTGTTCAAAATTTGTGTTCCACTATAGCCTCTATCTATCTAGCTATTTCTATCTGTCTATCTATCGCTATTTCTATCTACCTAACTATCTCTATTTATCTATCTATCTATCGCTCTATCTATCTATCTATTTCTATTTATCTAAGCATAAGAGGCCAAAAGGAACAAAAATTTTGAACAGGGTATAGTACGGTATTCCCAGAGAGGTTAACAGCAACAACGTGTCGACATGTTAAAATACAGAATGAGTCAATTATTTTTTATTTATTTTTGTAAACAAGAAAAAATGTATGACAAGTAATTCTGATGTAAAAAAAAAAAGATAGTGTGCCGTGGTGTTGAGACCTGAACAATTTATAGTAACTGATAATGTCGTGTGTGAATTTAAAAACACTAAAAAAAAGTCCATATACATTAGAATTGTCACTTAATTAAGTTGAATACCACTGAGTTTGCAGTACCACTTCAACTAGATATTGTGTGTGTGTGTGTGAGAGATAGAGAGAGAATGAGTGACAGATTGACGGATAGTGAGAGACAGACAGACAGACAGACAGACAGACAGACAGACTACATGCTCTCCACCCACCCATCCAAACATCACTCACTCCAGTAGGTTATAGCCTAAACAATATATATACCTCAGAGACACGAATACTCACTCACTCACTCACTCACACGACCTCCATAAATTCGGATCATCACTCCCTGAGGCTGGTATTATGGGATTAGGCTATAGCTGACATCTTCACACACTGGTTTAACTTTGTAGGGAATATTATAAACTGTTGAATATGGACACCAGTTTATGTTCAACCTAATTAATTAGTAACTATTATCATGCTGTTATTAAATTGAAGGTGACATTAAAACATTAATAATAAAATACCTACTTCCATTATTACTTTTCATTTTACCCATCATACTTTTATTATTACCAGCCGACTTTATTTATTTATTTATCAATTTCTATTCGGCAAGAAATATGACCCTAGAGTAAGATTGTACCTGTGTTGCTTGTCATTGCATGTGCTTTATTGTGTGTGTGTGGGGGGGGGGAGTACAGTTGAGGCACATATACCTAGAACAGACTTCCCCTTATAAAAATTATACACCCTGGTCAAGGACTATGTGCTGCGACTGTACATCTGGACCTCCCTTCCAAATCTGACAAATTATGGTTTATAAATGGCGACGCTTTTCTCAAGACAGAAAAAAAAAACATGCGCTATTATTATTATTGTTATTATTATTATTATTATTATTATTATTATTATTATCATTATTATTATTATTATCGGTATTATTATTATTATTACCGTAGTTATATTACTAATAGTATCATTACCTTATTTATCATTGTCCTAATATTAATCACAATATTTAACTAATCTTTATCGGTGCCATACCATATTAAATAGCAAGTGATAAATGATCGAATGATGATGAGGATGAGCTAAACACACACACACACACACACACACACACACACACACACAGAGAGAGAGAGAGAGAGAGAGAGAGAGAGAGAGAGAGAGAGAGAGAGAGAGAGAGAGAGTTAAGGAGGGAGGAGTGATAGATCAATACAGGGTGGGTACGGTACTCTCTCTCTCTCTCTCTCAGCCGCATCAGAGCTAATTATTACAGGTCACAAGTAGCCAATTCTTGACCCATTAATAAATCGAATGAAGAGTTAATTAACCCCTGAGGATGAAAAGTGTATGTGATTAGTCTAACTGGGGTAAAACACGTATACAGTCCACACAAAAAATGTCATGTGGTTAGCAGGAGATAAAACCGTAAAACACATGTAGTTCACCAAAAATGTACCGGTATGTGATTAGCCTATCTGAGGTAAATACCGGGAAACAGACTTGTACACACACACACACACACACACACACACACACAAACTATGGTTACACCTTTTGCGCGATACAAAATTTCACCACAAATGAAGGTTTTTGATGACAGATGCGGCCGCAACATCATACATACAGTACATACATACATACGCAGAGATGTGAGAAGGCTGTTATAAAAAAACACCTTCATTCATGGTCATTTTGTATCGCGCAGTGTAACCATAGTTTTTTTTTTTTTTTTTTTTGTGAGTACAAGTCTGTTTCCTGGTATAAATAGTTTGGAGGAATCAGTAGCCCTGCAATTCACCCACAACAAATTATATACACAAATAAATAAATAAATAAATAGTTGGTTTTGAGTGTCACATGTAGTAATCGGACACCATAAGTTATTTAAGTGATTCAGCCACACTGCATGGAATCCTAAATAGTATTAAGGGGTTTGTACAATGTTAATATTATCTTGAACAAATGATTACTCCAAGCTGAATATTCATGCAACAAAGGCCAACATTAGTTTTGTTCATCTGGTCCCGTTTCCTCGCAGACTTTGGAGGAATCAAGGCGTTGAAATATCGGTACTATATTATTATAGGCCTTAATCAATAATGCAAGATATCCGGTCATCTTAGTTTGTAATCTATATATATAGGGAAGAGTTCAGCCGATCATCAAATCCGTAACTGGCGAGGCCGGATAGAGGAATCGAACACTCCATAGCCTAGTGGTGGTGGTGGTGGTAGTAGTGGTGGTGGTGGTGGTGGTAGTGGTGGTGGTGGTCACAACAGGTGGGAAGGGTGGAAGTCAACACACATCACTACCTCTTTATTAATAAAATTTACTGACGGGACCCGAGCACGTCAGGCCAGGGAAAGGAAGGGAAGGGGAGGGTAGGGAAGGGAAGGGAAGGGGAGGGTAGGGAAGGGGACGGGATACATATGCAACAAGGTCACATGTAATATCTCTAGACGGTTCAATTTATTTATTTATTTTTAGACGATTCAATTTATTTATTTATCTATTTTAGGAGTTGAGCTTAGCCTACACACGATAAATAAAAATATATATCGGTGCAATTGTCGTGTTAAACATTCTGAATAAGCAGTACAGGAAAGATGAGAGATCTTCTATATCAGCATCCACCAGGTTACACCAACTCAAATCTAATTGATGTAGCCTACACTCCTTTCCACAACCTATAGAAGTCCTGAGAGGGCTGTCCCTAACCTGGCTTGGTGGTTATCCAAGGATGACCTGTGGTACTATAGACCGCTCAGAGTAACACTTGAAATATGAGATGTAAAGTCGCGACCTGATGGAAGGGACACACTTGAAACGAGCCCCATATCAAGCATTAGGCAACTCACGCCACTAGGCTACACATCTTACCTTATGCTCAGTGCGGGGCCCGTTTCAAGTGTGTTCGTTCCATCAGCTCGTGACTGTACATACAAGCTATAGCAATGAAGTCAAAACAGAACAATATATACTATTGTAATTAAGATGGAAATTCCACAAGGTTAAGGTGATACGGGAACCTACAGTAACTGGGATTAAGATGAAATGAGACAAGAGCAACACCAATTGGGATTAGGATGAGACTAATATGATTGAGATTGAGGCGAGATGAGCTGAAAATACGGAGTAAGGAGGGAGAGACGAGGTGTGCCAGGATCAGATAAAGCACCAAACCGGGCTCACTAATGGGGTGAGTAATCTTCTCTGCTCACTCAGAAGGGTAATAGCAGGTAACTGAGGGCCAATCTTCACAGCTAGCTCTCTCTCTTTATTTCTTTATTTCTCTCTCTCTTTCTTTCTCTCTCTCTCTCTCTCTCTCTCTCTCTCTCTCTCTCTCTCTCTCCTACACAATGTCATAAAATCAAAACATCATTTCCAAGAACCTCGAATCATCTTGCACTTGAAATCGACATGAGGGTCGTGTTTACATACAATATTATAGTAGGCCCTATAAAGGCTTATATACAAGTGTTGAATCTTACAGTAAAGGATTTATTGTGTGACGTGGTTATATGATTCAGATGTATGTATATATCGCCTGTGTAAGTGTATGATGATGCATGAGGGGACGAGGGAAGACAAATCATAGGAGTGGATGGGAAGGCAGGAGTAGCGTGATTAGAGACAGGTGTTAAGGAGTGAATGAAGCACGAAAGGGAGGGAGGGGAGGGAAGATATATGTGGTTCAATTCTGTGTAAAGGTGTCACGGAGGGAGGGGAGGGGAGGGGAGGAGAGGGGAGGGAGTGAGGGAGGCAAGAAAGATGGTGCAATTCTGTAAAGGTGTCGGGGAGGTGGGGAGGTAAGGTAGAGATGGAGGTAAGGTAGAGAGGGAGGGAAGGAAAGTAGAGAGAGGAAGGAAGGAAGGTAGAGAGGGAGGGAAGGTAGAGAGAGGAAGGAAGGTAGAGAGAGGAAGGAAGGTAGAGAGGGAGGGAAGGTAGAGAGGGAAGGAAGGTAGAGAGGGAGGGAGAGGAAGGGGAGGTGTACAAGGAAGCAATGCAATTATTCTACAAATATGTCAAAGAGAGGAAGGCAATAAAAACAAACTAGGAAGGGAGGGAAGAAATGAAGATAGGGAGGGAGAGGAGGAGCAGGGTGATTATGCTAGGGAGGAAAGAAAGGATAAAAATAGCGTTAGGGCAGTTATTGTAGGAGAGAGAGAGAGAGAGAGAGAGAGAGAGAGAGAGAGAGAGAGAGAGAGAGAGAGAGAGAGAGAGAGAGAGAGATCAAGAAAGGTGGGGAGAGAGATCAAGGAAACGATGAAGAAAGAGATGGAGTAATCCCCTGAGAGAGAGAGAGAGAGAGAGAGAGAGAGAGAGAGAGAGAGAGAGAGAGAGAGAGAGAGAGAGAGAGACTCCTGGGGGTTAATAGATGAACCAAATAATTGATGGCCAGATTATTTATATTCGTGACCTGAAACTTGTGCGCGTGTTGCTTCAATGATTTACCCGCCTGAGTAATTGTCTGTGTGTGTGTGTGTGTGTGTATATGTGTGTGTGTGTGTGTATATGTGTGTGTGTGTGTGTGTATATGTGTGTGTGTGTGTGTGTGTATATGTGTGTGTATATGTGTGTGTATATATATGTGTGTGTGTGTGTGTGTGTACATATGTGTGTGTGTGTGTGTGTGTATGTGTGTGTGTGTGTGTGTGTGTATGTGTGTGTGTGTGTGTGTATATATATAAGTGTGTGTGTGTATGTGTGTATATGTGTGTGTGTGTATGTGTGTGTGTGTATGTGTGTGTGTGTGTGTGTGTACCAAACTCAGGGACCACACCGGATGGCTTCATTAGCTTCACATCTAAACCTTTAAAGGAAGTGTCCAGATACAACCAAGTAAGTGTGCGAGACACTGAGACAGACAAGAGTGAAAAAATGAAACATGGCATGAGACAGAGAGAAAAAAAGACAAAATTAAACAGTGAAAAAAGACAAAATGAAACAGTAAAGACAAAATGAAACTATGAAAAAAAGACAAAATGAAAGTGAAAAAAAGACAGGATGAGACTGAAAAAAATAGAGACAGAAGATGATAGACAAATACCGGTATATATATATATATATATATATATATATATATATATATATATATATATATATATATATATAATATATAGTTCACTGATTGTAGAAACAAATACACAATTGAAAATACTTAACTATTTATCCAACTAATCCTAAAAGTGGTTTGTTTAATTAAGGGAGAAGTACAGCCATGGCTGATAGAGCTTGACCACAAGGACTCGAGGAGTGTTGGAGACCAAGTGAACACAGTTCGAACAAGTGAATTTTCCCAACCATACTCAACTTTGAGATAGGTTTAGAAGACTCACGTTTTCGAACTCTGTTCAGTTGCTCTCCAACACGTATCACGAGTGTACAGTGTTGGTAAATCTGGAGCAACTGATTCCTCCAAACAATTCCAAGCAAAAGAACGCCATTACTTGTTTTCTTCTGGTAATGTTTCCTGGCATAGGACTTTGGAGGAATCAAGGCACTCCAATGTAGCAGAAATGAATTATTACCATCTTCAGGTGATTGTCTTGTTGGCAAAAATTGAAAGGCTATAGTAATGACTCATCCAAACTCCCCTATGATATGCCAAAAATCACACATCAAGTTTAGGCTACTACCACTACTCTATGTCTTTTGATTAGGCTACTACCACTACTCTATGTCTTTTGATTAGGCTACTACCACTACTTTATGTCTTTTGATTAGGCTACTACCATTACCGTATGTCTTTTGATTAGGCTACTACCACTACCGTATCTGTTTTGGAGCCTAGTTTTGGGGGGAATAATTAATAGTTCATTAAAATTCCCCCATAAAAATACCCCCAGCATTGCTACCACTGAAAGGTAAACAGAGATACAGAACATAACTACAGTATAGGCTGCTGATTTTACTTCCCCACATTGGGCCTCCCTCGATCACACTTATATCGGCCTAGCAACTATTCCCCTCGTTCGTGTGTGTGTGTGTGTGTGTGTGTGTTCTGTAAGATCCGAGTTACTTATCAAGGCATATGGGTAATCAGTTATTTCATACAGTAGAGTTGCATACATAATATAAGCCTATCTATGTATACTTATATAGATCTCAACCCCCGCCTCCTTTTACATCATCCATAGCCTCATATCTCCTTCAGTAGAGTAGGTCCTAGTCTAGGAGAGAGAGAGAGAGAGAGAGAGAGAGAGAGAGAGAGAGAGAGAGAGAGATTGTGGTATGGCAGTGGGTGTATTAGCCTACTCTTGTGCGTAAGAAATGTGTGTAGGCTACGTGTGTATAATATTATGGTATATATCAAAGCGTATAATGTATTAATCTGATCACATTGTATGTATTTAGATATATGTATATAATATCTAGATACCATATGTAACTGACTCCATATTGTCGCTCAAGGTTTAAAGAATTTTTTAAACCTTTGTTGTCGCTATGACAGGATACAGGACGTCAACATAGATAACACGAGAGCTCTTGGCTGAAATTCTCTGATATCCCCACACCACTATAGTCTCTACTGTACTGAGAACCCACCTTACAATTCTTTATTCAATACCATACACAGCACTATACAGATTACAATACTTACACTTCTACTCTTATACTCACAATTCCCACACAACTAACACTATTATTCTTACACAAACAGTCGCAAAACTAAAGTACAGTACAGGAACAGCCACAATCATATCCGCCGACACTTTCCTTCCATCGTACTAAATATTTTGGTAACAAAGAACAACACGTGTATGATTTTGCAGCACCTCATAATAATAATTGATGGGATTAAGTTGACGTTAAGTGTTGTAAGATTATATGTTGATATGATACTTACTGATTTATTGGCACGATGGAAGGTAAGAGTCGGCGGTATTTGATTGTGGCTATACTTGCACTGAAATTGTTACACAGTCTTCACAAGTTTACACTACGGTACTGATACTTCTATTGCCACACTCAGTCCCCAAACTTCTACTGTCAGTCTTCTCTTTAATGCTCACAGTGCCTGCGATACTTACACTCACAGTCGTCAAACTAAACAGGCTATACACTTCTGCTCACACCCCCACACTTCCTTAACTTCAACCCACACCAATTCTTTCTGCAGTACTCATTTTCATATTAACTTCACCTCACGCAACCATTCACAACCGTTTCATTCGACCATGACTATGTATAAACAGGCACCTATTCCCACACACTCTTGTCTAAGCTAAGCTACTCTAGTTAGTGAATGGATTCTCGTACTAACGCTTACACTACCTATATAAGATATAGTTCCTATAGGCTAGTCTTGGTTGCTTTCACAATCTTTCACACCATCTCACAAACAAACACTTAAGCTAGATAGGCTAGCTACTCTACAGCATTTCATACATACACATACAGGCTACTGTATATTCTCATTCAGTCCTTCCTTTCACAACTTCATGAAATAAGAAAGGCAAGGAAAAACCCATATACCTTCTCCTTATATGGGATTCCCGCGACCCTCTCTCTCTCTCTCTCTCTCTCTCTCATACACACACACACTTAAACAATACCCAACGTCTACCGACTTCTCTATAATATATCTCCACTACCTCCAGGCATTTTTTTTTCATATGGAAACACTCAAATGTTTTTAAAATAAGAAACCCTTAAAAATAACAATCTACGTCTCAGCAAATATACCAGGACTTATGAGCCACGACTTTAGACGACTCGGGAGCCCACCTAACTCTCGAAAATATAAGCTGGATTATATGCTGTGAGAGAATGTAAGCTACCGATAAGGCTACTTCAGACTACGCATAGGCAAAGTAGGGTAGGCTATAATTATGACAGTATCTCTATTTGTATACAGTAAAGATTGGAGGAATCGGCAGTTTTACATTTTCACCTTGGGAAGGAACGAAAAAACTAAACAATATTAACTACCGTGCCGTATGATACTAAAAAACTTGTTCTCTCCCCCGCCCCTGACGTGTGTGTGTGTGTGTGTATTACCGGGGGGAGCAAGACTGTAGGGAGGAAGGGAGACGACACGGTAATGTTGGCTGGCATCTCGCCCAGTCTCCCGCCCCGCAAATTGTCAATGACTGGGAAAATGTGGGGTCTCTTTTATTTCCTGGTAACAGATAAAAGGGGGGCACGACATTTATACTTCCTGTTTGTATACTGCCAGAAAGAGATTAAAATGACATATATAGAGGGAATGGCAGAGAAATAGTCCCTGGTAACTTTTATGTTCCCTTTTCCCTTTCGTGTTCCTTCTCCCTTTGATTCCCTCACTCTTCTATCTTTCCTATCCCTTTCTTCTCCTTTCATCTTCCCTTGCCCCTTGTCTCCCTCTACCGCTCCTATCACCATCATCACCATTAGTACCATCCGTTACCACCACCATCTCCAATCCCTGTTGCCACCACCATCATCACTACTATCACCACCATAGGTTAATTCCCTCACTCCCTCCTTTCACTTCCAATCCCCGCTATCATCACTATCACCACCACCACCTCCCTCCTTTCACCTCTAATCCCCGCTACCACCACCACCACCACCACCACCTAGTACTACCAATTATTCCATCCTTCCCTTTACCATCGTCAAAAAAGTCAGGGACACTCCAGTAAGCTAATGCGGTAATGAAGGTAAACAACTCCTCGTAACAGTCAAACTATCTTTCATTACGTAACACAGTAGCCTACAGCTGGGCCTACTTGCCAGCTGTAGGCTAGGCTCTGTACACTCAACCACAGGAACTCAAGACAGTATCCACCCACCAATCTATTATTATTATTATTATTATTATTATTATTATTATTATTATTATTTTGAGAGATTCTTGTAGCCATCAGTCCAGTCCTAAGCAAGAGATTGGGTTACATTTTCCCTATACTTTGACAGCAAAATGAAAAACAAAACAAAAATACAAATGTAGTTTTATAGACCTAATTTGAAAGCACGTTACGGATTCCTCCTAAATATACCAAAAGAACAAACAAACTGACTATCTAGCTATTTCAGTAGGATATATGAATAAGGAGTCTGCTGTTTTGTAGCATAATTTGGAGTTCCAGATACTCTCTGATTTGATCACAACAAAGTAGCTAGCTACCGTCCCACGTTATAACACCTACCCCTATCTTTAAAGAATAACTTTTGGCCAAATTGGAAAGCTACTAATTTCTCCAAACTATGCCAGTACACAGTCTAGCCAGCCACAACAGCCTACGAGAATGGGATTTCTTTGTCTGTGGCATAATTTTTGATGAATCCAGACAATAACTTGGTACCGTAGTCTTAACAATTCACCTGCAACAATGATACCGGTAACCTAATAGGATATGCTTCCCCTAAATATCATGGATCCCCGGCGCACGAAGATACAACTAATGGATTATACATCGTACCATATGACCTAGTTTAGCCTACCTAGTTTACCAAAGTTATCCCGGGGAAGAAGAAAACTTTTGGAGCAGAATTCATGAGTTCAATAATTTCACCGTCGGTATAAAGCAACTAAGGCTTGACGTCACTTGTTTTGCGTTGTTAGGATTCCATTGTAATGTTTGCTTTATATATAAGTCCAACTGAGCGTGTTGACGTCAGTGGAGTAAATGAGGAGAATACTAAAAAGTCTGCTTCAAAACATGCAACCAAACAAAACACCTTACTCGTGTACTGAGTTAGCTTAGGCTATAAAAAAAATTGGCTGACTTAGGCAAGATGCGAATTTAAGTGTCAAATTAATAGATTTCCCCCCTTTGTTTTTCATCCAAATCCAATCATGATAATTATATAGGTATTGCACGCCTTTTCCAGTAATAATAATAATAATAATAATAATAATAATAATAATAATAATAATAATAATAATAATAATAATAGGCTAATAAGAGCCAAAGGCACTATGATATGCGTGTAAGTATGCTTGTATGTACAGTACAGTCAGTCCCTAACACCAAACTTTGCTAGTAATTTTATTTGGAGAATACCGGAATCAGCCAGCAGAATAATCCCTACAGTATGTACAGAATAAAGACCCCTTTTTTACCTGTGTACGAATTTTTGAAGTCGACTGTACGTACCGGTGGTCTGTGTGTATGTATGTATACCTGTATATGAGTGTGCGTGACGTGTAGTGAGCACACACAAGCTACGGGTCCCTCATACACAAGTGTTGTGCTAATAACTGTTCTAATGGCCTTCAGGTGTGTGTATGTGTGTGACTATGTAAATGTGTTTATGACTGTACATATGTGTGTGTGTAATTGTACAGTATATGACCTACTTCTGCAGAGAACTCCTAGTAAAAGGAAAACAGGAAAATATGTTCATGCGATATAATTATCAACAAAGACTTAATCTAATATTTTTATGTTAATTAATCACATTAATTTATCCTATTACTGAACCCACGAATATATAGAATAACATGAATTACAAAAGTCCTTAAGTAATCCAATTATGACAGCAAAACTTCTTGGCCAATAAGCATCTTGATACAAAAATAAATAGATAAATTGTAAAGTAAATACAAAACTTCCCGCTGGAATAGGCTATGAAAGCTAAGGAAAAATTCACTTTTGATATGCAGTGATTAAAATTACCCCAACGAGTAAAATTAAAATTGTTTAAAATAAATGGCTGGAGTGCACTGAGGTATGATGAGTGGGATGAGCTGAAATGATGATGTGAGTCTGGGTTAGGTTAGGAGCAGAGTCAATAAAGCCTATAATTATAGTGTAGGATACACCCACAAACAATTATCCACCTTCCATCGTAGTTAATATTTTGGTAATAAAGAACAACATGTGTAAAATTTTGCAGCACCTTTTAATAATAAATGAGGGGGTTGAGTTGACGTAAGGTGTTGTATGATTATATTTTGATATGATACTGATTTATTTGTACGATGGAAGGAAAGTGTCAGTGGATATTTGATTGTGGCTGTACCTGTAACAACGCATTCTGTACAATGGATATATGGGTCTACTTCTCTTGGTACCGTACAATGATACAACTGTAGCCTACCAGACCTGATCCAATTCGAGATTCAGGATGGTATTATTAAACTACTACCCTACTTCGAGGAAAAGTTCTCTTCGTCGTTCAGTTCCTATCATATAATGCGATATTTGTGAAGAAACGCCCTTTTCCTCAAAGAAGTTTAATCATACGACCCTAAATATATTTATCTTTCTACTTTTCTGTCGTAAATCTAAAGTCTAGTAACTTAATGTTATATCTTGGCTTAGTATGACAAGTTTAGTTAAGATACAAGTGAGGTAATGTTAGGCATTGTGGTGAATGGTAACTATAGGCTAAAGTATGCTGATAACACAAGGAAAAATGTTACCAGTGCCGCTATGATATCGGGCAATGCGGCCAGGATAAAAGTTAGGTAATGGTGACTGGTTTGTTGTGGTGAATGGTGACATGCATCATATGGTTAGAAGGTGAGAAATATATCTGCCCACGATGCCTTATTCCAAGTGAGGTGGTGATGAACGCGTGTGGTAAAGATAGGTCAGCCCATAGCCAAATATTAAATGTATACCCGGTATATTATTCTAATATGATACATATAAAAGACGAGTACATAATACTACATATCCGGTCTCGATAACAAACGAACTGAGGAATTTCCCCAAGATAACTTTTCCTAAAATCTCAAGTCCACGTGTCGAGGCCTCCTGCCTGGAACCTGTTTGTGGGCCGGTCAGATTAAAGCGGATTCACGCAAGCACCAGTTTTTATTTCTTCTTATTTAGTCTGTACCCACAGAAACTCTCAGGCTTGTTGTCACTCAAGATGCAGATTCCGGAATACAGCTCTACTGTAGGCTACAAAAAGACTCAACATCACTGAAACACCAACACAATATTGACAAATGTCACAGGTCTTCTCATAAGAACTATTGTACACATTGTGAGAAAACCACAGCCAGGAGTTACTATACCTTCAAAACTATGTGTGAGAAATGACATTAAGCCAGAAGATTGAGAGAAAAAAATCCCTGATCCAAACATCATGGATTTACCCCCGTAAAATACTGACCACATCACCGCAGACAATACTCCAGAGAGAGAGAACTTACTAATTTATTAGGAGTGGCTAGAAAGGAGTAGGCGGGCAAAAACTTCCTACAGTTTGGTACCCACACTATCCTAGAGTGACGTCACGTGGTTGCGTGTATTTATCAACACTATGTAAACAGTCAAAAGGGACGGGATGGTGCAATTCCAGTCACATTCTGGTACGTACCTGTTTTTGAGAACGTCTATATGTCAGGTGAGCGAGACGGCGAGCACTTTTTTGTGTTTTCAAGCATCAGTCCACTCAGCACAGTAAGTACACTGGAGTCAACAGGTATCAGAGTTAAATCACGGCGAGGCACATGTAACTCACGCAGAACAGGTGATTATGTCTTATGGCTACTGGCCTTGTGAATGGAGACAGCGTGGAGTTTTAAATACCATCATTTTATATCCCTCTCCTTACCCTACTCACGATTATCATTCACTGTTCCCTCTTTCACTGACGGGAAGAGAGTGAATGTGAAGACTTCCGGGGGTTGCTGTGGAGGGAGGGGTTAGAGGCAAAGGGGGATGAGAGATAGGCTAGGGTGTGAGAGAAAGAGGCAGGTGGGACGGGAATACACCCACTAACTTCCCTGCCACAACACTGACTGCCAGCAAGAGTATCTGAGTGAGTGAGTGAGCGAGCAAGTGTGGAGAGGGAGAGGAGGGTGGGAGTGGATGGGATGGGAAGGGTAAGAGCAAGGAGGGTGAGGTAGAAAAGATTATGCTAGGTGAAAGAGGCAGGATGGATAGCGAAAGGACATTATTACGGGGACGAGAGCATAAGTAAGAAAACACGGTGAAAGTTAAACACATGAATAGGAAAGGAATACCAGGGGGGTCAAGGGTTAGGAGAGAGGTAAGGGGGAGGGTGGAGGAGTAGAGGCAGCCTATGAGTTCCCAGAAGTCGCTGCATTATAGCTACTACCTTCCAGAAGTTCCCAGAAACGTGAGAGCCAAAGTTAATGGTTACACCAGCCAACCCATCAACCTACCACGTACCACCACCAATGCAACAACAAATACTTTCACTTTGCAAAACATCGCCAAATGTTAGGAATGGTGGTGGACATTGACGCGCACTTGGCACCACCAGACACTCCCGCGCCACCGACGCACGCACTAACTCGTTCGGGCCTACACATGCATACATAGGTGTACACACACACACAACCCATCTTCGTGCACAGTTGAGACACACATACAGTACAGCAGAAGTCAGAAAAACAATCAAATTATTTCCTTTTATTAAGTACGAATATTCTCACAAGCATATTAATTATAGCCTAACTGACACCCAACTGCAGAAGTTGACTGCAGTACGATAATCAAAGGTCTAAGCAATATTGTTTAATCCTGACAGACCTGTTGCTATATTATATTATAGTCTGGGTCATTTATACACATACAGTACACTTGATTGAATGACTGATTATTATACCTTTCACATATACACATACAATCACCTCGACTCGTTGATTGACTTTCATCCTCGATATCCTACACACATACACATTTCAATGTATGGCTACCTTTCAAAATAATGAATAATAGCATTGTGTATCAACGCGTTTAAAACTGTTTACTTGATAGCCTATTCCAGTCAACTTTTACTTTTCTACAATCCCGCCAAGCTGCTGGCATATTTACCAGCCAGCTGTCACCTCAACCCTAAAATAACATTTTCAATGCAACAATTTAATATTTATCCAGAATTAATTAACATTACATTATGGTATGTAACAATAATACAGCCCCTTTTTAAAATAGGCTCTTGGGAGCCCTTTTCACAATCTAGAGCCGTAATACATAATTCATAAATACTGGGGAGTATAAACGTAAAAGAAGCCACATTGCCATGTCACGTTGACCTTGAGCCTATATCCTGAAATACGGGCCACCCCACTACCCAGGCAACCAAGGTTACCTTCCCCACAAGTTACACTACAAGAGACTAAATAATTATTTATTACAATATACGGACCATATTAAGTACAGCAAAGTCTCTCTCGGTTCGTAACGCTAAGTATTCTTGTCATGCTTCCAAACACACGCAAATAAAAATACAATGTCGCATATATAATTCAACAGTGTGCGAGAAATTTCATGTGGCTTTTACACTCCAAGTGGTGGAAAAAAGTGAACATGAAAAGCATAATCAAGTTCCCGCCAGGTAAAAGTTAAACCGGACCTGGTAAAACGAGAGTGTTGGTACGCCTGAGGGCCGTGACGGGGCCACACACACACACACACACATATATGACCGTGTGCACGAACAATGTGGTATGGGAGAAAGATTCAAATTGATGTGATGTTTGGTACACCAGCAACCAGCAAAATAAAAAATACAGCTACCATTGCCGGTAACTACATGTATAGCCAACTTTACGATCAGATAGATAGGCAAAAAAACTAATGTTGCATCGTTGTTTCACATTTGACTGACACATATACAATTTTTGACGTGGTATATTTACACTCCTGAAACTTTATGGATGCGACCTAGTGGATTCAACTTAAACTCCTCCTTCCATACGGCTTTGATAGTGCAATTTAACTGAAGAAGTTTCATTTCTATTTTATTTCAAGCTATTGACGTTATATACTTCATTTAACTTAATTGATTATTATAAAGTCTATTATATGCGGCATTGTTTTATGGGTCTTGATGGTGATTTTATCTTAAAGTCGGTGGTCAGGTCACGATAGAGTCAAGGCAGGTAATGACATCATCAAAATTTATACCTGCCTCGTTGATAACACACCAAGCACCACTACTCACCAACTACTTGTTTTCCACCATAGATTGCAATATTCAACAAGATATTTGGAGATGTAGGGAGTCAAACATCAATTCAAAACAAATGTCACGTGGCACATTGGCCGAGATTGTATAATACAAGATAGAAATCCGACAACCACTGCTGTCGACCTGTCATCACGGCGTTTGGTTACTTGTGTCTCAGAGCACCTTAAAAACATATGTAAGGTTATGGTGCGTGACAGAGGTGTGGTGTAGGTGTGGTGCAAGTGTGGTGAGGCTGTGGTGTGGTAGGGAGTCAAGGGTGATAAGGGCCACAATAATAAGGGAGATGAAACTTGTCAACAGGATGCACCTCCTCTTGCTAGGTACCTTTTTAGCCTTTCCTCATCACACCTTAATTTCCACCTTATTTCTCCCCCTGGCAGGTTTACCATCACTTAAAAAAAACTACAAATATTACCAGGAATACTCACCCTGGCTGGCGGCGGCACACGAGATGGAGTTGGAGGAATATTGAGGGAAAATATGACCGCAGTCCACTCTAGTGAGCCCAACAACCTCACCTTCAAAACATTACTGCCTGGTGGTGCGTTCTAGCGGGGAGGCTGTCAGGGTTGTCAAGTCTCAGTCAGTCACCACATTTCCCCAGCTTCAATAATATCAGAATTTCACTTTTTACCCCAACTTTTCAACGTCAGAATTTCACTTTACCCCAACTTCAACGTCAGCATTTTATTTTTTAACTCTATACAACTTCGACAATATCAGAATTTCACTTTTTACCCCAACTTCAATATCAGAATTTCACTTTTTACCCCAACTTTTCAACGTCAGCATTTACCTTTTTAACTCTATACAACTTCAACAATATCAGAATTTTACATTTTACCCCAACTTCAGCATCAGAATTTCACTTTTTACCCCAACTTCAACATAAACATTTTCCTTTTAACTCCATACAACCTCGACAATATCAGAATTTCACTTTTTACCCCAACTTCAACAGCTGGATATTCCGTTTTACATCAATAATTTCCTGTTTACTCCTGAATATTGACAGTCTCTCCGGTATTTCGCCTGGTAGAAATTTCCCTGTTTACCCTTGAAAAATCTTTAATTAAATAGTAATGTTTCCCTGTGCGGACTTCAAAATTCTCTATAATACAGAAATTTCCCTGTACCTGGCACCACTGGGTCCTTGCAGACTACACATAGAGGTTCAGTACACCTCTGTGGTTCAACAGTACCATGATTTCAAAGATTTTTATATATATTTAAACACGCATATTTTCTTGAAATACATGCTGTAAGTGAAATTGAATACTTAAAAATATATGGACTTTTCTTAATGCTGTCGCTGATATATTTGTTTATTGAATTATTCGTATGCTAGAATGCATTACAAAAACTTATTTTGTTTTGACATAATAATAGAACACATGTTTCAAGAAACTAGTGCTATTTCCCATATTCCTTCCGAGGCCCATGACAGTGGATAATTATTTGAGGACTCTTTAGGAGTTAACTACATTTGGGTACTGTATTATTAAACCTCACACCACATGTATAGCTGCTTCTGGAATAAAATATAAATGGATATTAAAATTGTTATAACCCTACCTTTCATCAATCATCACCTCGGTAATACTGGAGAGAAGGGAAAGTATGTACTGAAAATATTGAAGGAGGGACAGTACTGTTAATCTAACAATTGAAAGGAAGTAACAAAGGTCCGAAGGGGCGGTATAATTAGGCTGAACAGTAATTCAATTATCTCCATGTTCATATTTCAGGCCTCTGATTCTGTTGACAATATATATTTCCTGCAAAGATGTGGGAATACTTTGTTTTGTTTTCATTATTCCTACAGACCTGCCTGAGTCAAACCCTTTTCTTAGGCTTAGTGCTTGCTCTCCCTCCACTTTTTTCCTTTTCCCTTGTGGTATCAAAGTTCTCACTGATACAACAGTCTTTCTTTCTTTCCCTCCTTCATCTAATCTTTCAGGCAAGAGATTGTTGGAGGCACTAAAAGCCTCTGTTGTTTTTATTCACTCAAGAGCAACAGAGTACCCAGCATATGTAGTTGAGAACAGCAGCTCCTATTCTAAGAAATTGAAAATGAATTCCACCCAAGTTAGGATATATAATAGGCCTATAGTTGTTGTTGTTCTCCCGGGGCAGAATGGCCTCCTGACCCACAGACCCCTGGTACACTCTGGTCAGTGTATAAAACAAATTAAAATAAAGGAGGGGCTGGCCCTATATGCCTGGGCTACCGAAGCACATCCCAAGGAAATGGGACCAGAGCTTACTGGACCAGGGAGTCTGGGGGCCTCCGACCACCAGGGAGATTGGGGGAAAGGCTTTGATCCCACAGCCAGTGCTGCGGGCCCAAGTCCACGTTACCACAAAAGCTACAAGTGGGGCCGTACCTTCCATGAGACCAGCCCTGAAGGGACCATAAAGGGGAGGAAGTTTACACTGTTGCATGCAAAGGTAAATGCAACCCCCATGTGCTGGCGGTCCACACAGCAGTGGAAAAAAAAAGGCCTCCGGTTGCAGTACACCTCACGTGGATTTTTAATCCATGTGGGCCTATAGTATATCATGTCACTATATAGTACTGTACTCAGTTTACAGGTGGGTGTTCCATCTCTTCACCTGTTTCATCTTCAATGACAAACCCTTAACTTGGGCCAACTAAGTTAGAACCAATAATAATTACCATACCACTTCATAAACTCGGTACTCTGTTTTCTACCACAAACTTTAGTCATGACTAGCCTACTTACTCTTTTGGTCAACTGAACAAACACTGGCTAATGTGAATTTTAAAATAAGCAAATTTGGTGTGCATTTTTTATCCCACACCTGTCTGAAATTGAATGCTTCCTATATGTCAAAAAGCTAATGATAAGGACAAACCTCTATAATTTTCTTTATCTACTTGCTCCTAGTGTTCACACTGTATAAATGTGATATGGAAAAATAAATTTATAAAATATCAAACTTTACTATATAAAATGGCATTCAATACAAATTTTTAAACTGTAAACATATAAATTCAAAACCTACAATTTCAAGGCAAGTTCCATACTTTATCACATAAGTTAATACTGTACAGTACTGTATATAATTATAATTTAACTGTCGACATTCGGGTGCCTTAAGGTCATGGTTTCTTCTCTATTATAAATCATTTACAGGTAATAGAACATTTGTACTATCTTCATACACACTGACAATGGAAAATCATGGGGATATCATCAGTAGCTAAATATTTGAACATTCCGATTCATAATTTTGATTTAAGTGAAAGGTTTTACAGGTGGATGCCCTTCCTGACACTTATTCCTTTTGGTCATCTAAACACCCTGGATATATACTGAATATGCCTGACCCCATAGGCCCAGACATTTGAAAAAAAAAAAAAAAAAAAAAAGGCAGTTACTGTAGGCCTACACACAAAAGAATTGCAGTACAAGAATATATATGAATAAGTTTCTTGGCACAGTTCACACACTAATTTGATATAGTGTGTCCTACACATGACTGTTGTACTGTATATGTGTGAATTACATAAGATCAATATCTATTCTTGTTTCCATCTACTGTATTCATTCTGGGACTCAGACAGTCAGTGATACTGTACTGTCAAATCAGAACAAAAAATAAATATGTACCCGGTATTCATTGTACACTATGAAGAAATTATAAATGATCATGCACCCTTCGATTCCTTCCCAATCAGTGTGTGTTAGGGAGGTATGGTTATGACCCTCCTTAGCAATAGGACACACATAGGCTTATACTCTCAATCATCATCATCAGAAACCATGCCATTTTTCTCAAAGTTTCCCTTGTCTGATCCCTGTGCCACCTCCTCCTGATGTTCCATGAGTACAGGTGATGTCCGGCCACTACTGCTGCCCTCATTCCCTCCACCACTGGTACTGTGTCTCATATCCTCACTGTTACTGTTACTGTTACTGTTGCTGTTGCTTTTGCTGCTGCTGCCTTCTTCTACCTGAGGCTTGGGCTTTTGTTTGAAGAAGGAACCAATGCCTTTCTGCCATTCTGGTGTTGGCTGAGGGTTGTAGCCGTTACCACCACCATATCTGTTGAAGGGAGTCATATAGTATTTGAATTGATACTCGGTACATACATACTGTACACCCATATATTGGGCAAAGTCAATTTGGACATCTCACCACTCAATTGATAATGGCTGAAATATATTCTACTAAGGTAAGTCATGTTACATTATAGTCCATTGAGGTTACAGAAAAGCCCTAAATCTCCCCACTAGGTTCACATGCAGTGACAAGCAATTTGTGTTTTTGTGAAGAGGGAATCGAAAATTTCATGGGTTTGAATGGAGGAATGAATTTGAATGTGATCCATGTTACTTGATATTAATTCTATGTTATTCATTCTACTTTTTACCATAACTAGAGAGACATTGCTGGCACAAAGAAGGCTAATGTTACAGATAGTCCATAATGTTGTCACCTGTTGCCCTTGTTTGGGGAACCAGCCAAGGATGGACCTGCAGGGCTGGGGTTAAACACCTTACGAGGTGCCTTGGCTCCAGCCACCTTAGTACCTCCGGCATCAGCTTTGGTCCGCACCATTCTAAAAATAATATAAGGTATTTATTGAAAGAATTACCTTTTTGCAGCAGTGTTGCCATATCCGACTGGGTCCAGCATTTTGGAATATTTTTACAAGTTGCCACAACTCGATTTCAAAAATTTTACTATTACCAGTGTTTATATTTCACTATTACAAACCACTTTTCTATATACCATTTCTTCTGCAAATGCTGCATAACAGTAGTTACCTCTTATAGTTAGGTCCCGGTAGTCTGCCCAAGTTAGGTCCCGGTAGTGTGTCCCAGTCCAGATTAGGTTAGGTCCTGGTAGTGTGTCCCAGTCCAGATTAGGTTAGGTTAGGTCAGGTGAGGTGAGGTCTGACTAATTTCTACTGTATATTTTTTCCTGCTTAGGTCCCGGTAGTCTGCCCTGGTTAGGTCCCGGTAGTCTGCCCTGGTTAGGTCCCAGTAGTCTGCCCTGGTTAGGTCCTGGTAGTCTGCCCAGGTTAGGTCCCGGTAGTCTGCCTTGGTTAGGTCCCGGTAGTCACTCTAAATCCTTCTAGAAAATAAAAAAAAATTCCAGTGAAATCCTGTTGTGGCAACTTGTAAAAATTTACCAGTATTTTGCCCCAGTCATTTCCTGAACTTTATCACGATAATTTCCCGATAGTTTGTCCAGGTTAGGTCCCGGTAGTCTGATGCAGTCTAGGTTAGGTACGTTAAGGTCAGGCTAATTTCAAAATGCCCCATTTAAATATACCCTATTTTGGAAATGGGGCACTTGCAGAGGAAATGCCATAGAAGAAATTAGTCTTAGAATGGTCTAAGTAAATGGGTAATGAAGGTAGCAAAACCGTATGCAATAACGGTAATTCTTTCAATATTTACCTAATATAATGAGGGTATTATTATATACCTTCACAGTCCTTGCCATCCTAAAATATACATAAATAACACATATTATATGCATATTTTCCCAAACCTGGGCAAACGACCATAATATAACCTGAGCAAACGTTAAAATTAAATTAAACATGGTTAAAATGCAGTTAATAATATACTCCAAATCACTCCATCGAGACTCTATATACTCTTGATCATGTAAAAACTCTGTTATAGTTACCTCAGTCAAGTATTTAAAGATAATGAAGGGGTGCACACAAGTTGACACAATACAATACAATCCTTAACTTCCTACTTTCAAAGTTTCAACAAATTAAACAACTTTTCTCTCCACAACTCACAAGTAAACAAAACAAAACACCGCCAAATAATTGCGCGGGAAATCTTGGCCTATCTCGATTTCTGTCATGGTTATTTTTTTATGACATATGCCTGTAGTAGTATTACAAATATAATAGCTAAATATTTTCTACGGAAATATCATACAGCATTGGACACCTATTTGTCATATTTTTCGGATGATTTACCTTTTGTTATTATTAAAGAAATTGCAAATCCTGTGGGCCCATTTATTCTCTTTTACACCGATGATATATATATATATATATATATATATATATATATATATATATATATATATATATATATATATATATATATATATATATAAAACAAGATTTTCTAATCATTTCATTTGGGCTGGTATAGTTGGTTAGCTGTTATATTTGACAGTATAGTCTTATATTTCCCCAATGTATATTCTTTAGTGCTAGGCCTATTATGCAATAATCAGAGAAGCGATTTATTATCCCTATTTATGCTAACTAAAGACGTCATCTGGTCGTCCAAGCGGAGGATTGGGGTACCAAGACCGTCTTGGGAGCGCTTGGTTTCAGTGACGAGAATTGACCAAATACTGTACGTAGAATCTGTGACTGTGTTCTTGTCGTCCAGATACGGATTGGGCCGAAACAAAAGAAAGTTCGTAAACAAAGTCGTAAGAAAATACTACAAATTGGTCTACTTTTCCTTCACTTTTCTCATATTATGAAGCAAATTTGTGTCCTAAGTTGCATGTATTATACACCAAAAGATGCAGAATTAAGAAACGAATAAGATGAGACCAACTAGAAGTCTCTTAATATGATCTTTAGTTGAAGACTTGCGTTTTTTATTATTTTATTCTCGATTTTCGGTGAAAATTTTACGATACATCATGAATAGAAATTTCGCAACACTTCAGACATCCACCTTGCTGAAAGTGCACATAATATTTACTCACGAAAAAAAAAATATATATATAATAATAATAATAATAATAAAAAAAATTAATTATTACAATAATATTACGGGGCGGCGGCGGCGGGGTGGCGGCGGCGGCAGCGGGGCGGCGTTGGCGGCAGCGGGGCGGCGGTGGCGGCGGCGGCGGCTGGGCGGTGGCGACTGGGCGGCGGCAGCGGGGCGGCGGCGGCGGCGGCGGTGGCGGCGGCGACGGCGGCTGGGTGGCGGTGGCGGCAGCGGGGCGGCGGCGGCGGCTGGGTGGCGGTGGCGGCGGCGGCAGCGGGGCGGTGGCGGCGGCGGCGGGGCGGCTAAAAAAAATATACAAATAATTTATTTAAAAAAAAAATAACTAATTATAATAAAAAAATAAATAATAATAAATAATAATAAATAAAAAAAACAATAATAATAAAAAAATATTTAATTATTAAAAAAAAAATATAATAAAAATATATATATATATAAACAAATATATATATATATATTATTTAAAAAATAAATAAAAAAAACTATTTATTAAAAAACGGCGGCGGCGGCGGCGGCGGCGGCGACGGCGGTGGCGGTGGCGGCGACGGCGACCACGACGAAAAAAAAAAAATAATAATAATAACAATAATAATAATAATAAAAAAGGTAATTATTATAAAAAAAAATTATATAGTAAAAAATATATTTTCCCAGCCTTTCCATTATTATATTTCAAGATTGATTAAAAACAGAAAAAGTTGGTATGATTCTATAGTTTTACCAAGCAAGAACTGATTTACAATGAAGTACAAGACTTCCCTTCACATTAATAATATTACATAATTATCAAGAATGGATCACACAACCCATAAGCAATCCACATTATCTCATATAAGCTAAATTAGATACGAGAACATAAAATAATAATAATTAATAATGTATATAATTAACAACTACTATTTTAGTAGAAATGGTAGACTGATAGGAACTCTACACCTGCTCTAATCTGTCATTGCTATACTTAAAGCCTTATTTGTGCTGCTATCGCTCTATTTTACAACCTGTTGCACCTACAATTAATGTATTATAATACTATTAACTTACTTGTCATATCATTAATGGCCGCCATATTTACTGTTATGACCCCCTATCCTTTTATGCAAGCTACTGAATCGTTGGTCTGAGGCGAGCTTGGATGGATACGTTGTTGGTCTTGGTTTCAGTGGCTGGCAGCAGGGTCCAACTTGGTGGATCTACGAATCCTTTTGTCCGACCAGAACAGTTCCGCTTGCTTTGGCTTGGTTTCACCCAAGCGAACTTCGTATCTGATTGACGACCAGATGACGTCTTAAAAGTAGGGAAAATATTTTGTCTCGCTGCTCAGTCATAGGCCTACTGTGGAATGACTGGCCTGGAATCCCATGGCAGTTTTCCTATTGCATTCCTGGTTAAAAAAAATTGTAAAGTGGAGAGAAAGAAGACTGTTAACTTTTAAAAATCGGACTAAAACCTGCAATTAGGGACTTACTGAGCTTAGGGTGATCATGCACTACTGTATTCAGGGTACCGATGTCATCTAAACCCAGAGTACCTTTTATTGTATATTTTCTATCAGAGATGTTGGAGCCATAGTATTATTACTCATTTTTTTTAAATATTGGCAACTTTTGTAAAGTTTTGTAACTTCCTTTCCACCATTCTGCCAATCTCCTCTTCTAGTTGATCCATCTTCGGTGTTAGTTTAACAAGACATTATACATTTCCACCAAGGGAGACAAACAACAATGCTTTGAATTTCAAGTCATACTGTATTTCATAGTAATATAATGGTATACACTTCTATCTAAATTGTTTTAATACAAAATGATTCTTTTGTTAAAACTTCATTTCAAACCCCATCTGACACTAGAACTTTAGTTAGCATATAGATTAGCTGTATTTTTAACCTAGAGTGAGGCACACAAACTGTTCACCTTCCCTTCAGTCACTTATTATTATTAATACACAATACATTTGTGAACAGCTGGGGACTATTATGTTGCAGTTGGAGAACTGAAACTTGTTCAACCCTTCAAACACTAAGAAATACATGGCTTCACTATAGCCTTGGATATTAATTTCCTGGCTGAGTTTGGAGGAATAAGGAATTTTGAGTTGCTAACATCACAGGTCTCACAATCAACTTGTAATAGGTTATGGTATGTGAACTGTAACAATCCCAATTCACAACTTGTAGAGTACCCAAGTTGGATGAGGGACTTTAGGGTTAGTTCTTCCTTCTGTCCTTTTAGTTCACTGTATTGTTGAACATACAATACTAATAACAAAATGCAAAACCTAAAGTACAGTACATCCAGTTTTTATGAAAAACGGCAGAGTAAAGCAATCCACAAAAGGTTAGCTTTTACTAATTCCATCCTTTCCATCTGTTACATGACAAAATTTGTGTATTGTGATTTGTGACAGGACACATATTCATATCACGAGGTCTCTCACTGAGTGTAAGTAAGTTATCCTCACTGATACTGTTTAGTGTTTTCCTTGATACATAAATTATCCACCGATGTGCATACACAATACAAGAAGGTATGAAAGCATGAAACAGTTATTCCACATAAAGGAGATAAGATGTTGCTGAATTAGAACCTACAGATACCTCCAAACTATGCCACCAAACAGACCACATATACCTACAATAGGTATTATAATCTGTCTCATTGTATAGTTGGGAGGAATCAGTAGTTTCTAATTCACAGTAATATGTTAGCCTATCTTATTGCAAATAAATTAGGTAATATGCCTCCCTCTTGATCAATTATACAGCTGTACAAGTAAGTACCGATGGTTTAACAGATGAATGAGCACTAAACAGAGTAATTTTAACCCATTTACTGATAACATCATGTATACTGTACAGTACTGTATACTATGTGAGACAGCCAGATATTTATGTTTATATCAACTTTACTTCAAGGAGACTCCTTTTGAAATTCCTACAGACTCCAAAAACCTGGCAATGCATGGTAAATAAGATCTCAAAGTGTAGTGATATTGTGTGGCTGACTTTGTTGAGTGAAAACTGGGCAGTGTAAAACTGCCCTACAGGTCTCTCAGTGTAATTATGTGTATGTATACAGTACTATGGTGTTGCCATATAAAAGATGGACAATGGAGTTATGTTGTATTGTCAATGTGATATTATTATCTGGGACATTATGGTTTGAGTGCTTGGTTAATTTTGTGCATCCCTAAAGATAGGAGATTTTTCATCAACTTTTAGTTAGACAACAACAAAATTAAGAAGTAGACCAGTACAGCAGAGTTCACAGATTGCATAAAATGAACACAATAGTAGGCCTATATACTGTAATGAGAAATTATATCAATAATGCTTCAACTTAAATGGTGCTTAGTACTGTATATGCAAAATGTTAACAATGAATGGGTTCAGCAGACAGATTTAAAATATATGAACAAGTAAACGATAGACAGTTACTCCTTGTACAGTATTGCAGTAAATACTTAGTAAATAAAATTAGTCTTTAGGCACAGAAATACTTTAACTTACAGCAATGATCATCCAACTCAAACTACCAATATTAAAGCCTGATAATACCATATTACACTTACAAGGGTTTCAACTCACAAAAGTTAAGACTAAAATAATTTACACTAAAGGTTTATATGGACGACTTTAGCACACCAAAACATTTGTGGAAAATTCAAACTGTGCAACTTAACATCAATGGCAACTGTCAAGTATTGAGGCATCTGATTATTTGCATCATCATAATCATCAATACCCCATTTTCATTTCTTCCAGGGGTGGGGAAAGATTATGCACATTACCATGTACAGTACAAGTACATGTATTAAGAAAAAATAATTAAAAATCAATTTTACACCCGCAATATATCAATTCACAGATAACACTGCACTATACCTGCAGTAATAAAAAGGGTACCATATTCTCAACAGCATGGCCCAATTAATTTCTCAAAATGGTATTGGTTACAATATGAAAGTCAGCTTCACTCGAGGCGACTTTCTGAACCTTTAATTATCCCCATATTTAATGTGTCTTTATGAAGTCATGTACCGTAACTAAATTAATGCATGGAAACAGAGTGATAATAATATTATCAAAGTAATGGAAGGCACGGTACCTACCGTTCCTTTAATATAAGTGTTCTCCTAAATTATCACAGCATGAATATACAATAGGCTATTACTTCATGCTACATTATTGACCTTCCCTCAGATGAAAAAAAACAGTTTTCACAAACAAGAGAAGATGCAGTACCTCACACTGACTTAACTGGTCATATAATGATCCCATACAATTACAGAACTGTACTGTACTGTACTGGCCCATTTTGCCTTCTAGAAAGAGGCCTTATTGTGATGCTATGCTTGGATATTTATATGAATATTAAGAAACATGCAGCGTTAATTTTTTGCATTAAAACAATACATGTCCTGTATTCTATGTAAAAATTGGGCAATTTATCAACATGAATTGACTCAGCACACAAAACACCTGACAAATAAATCAAACGGTCCCTGAACTGAGATGTGGGATGAGAAAAAAGTATGGTTCAATTGTCCACCGTTCATCATTCCAAGCATGTCACATCACTTACATTTTTGGCAATGACTTAGAAAACAATGCATGCAGTATCTATTGTAGGATGTGAACTGCATGGCAATGCCTAACAAAGCAGACCATGAAAGCTAAAGTGCACGACAATGTAAAAATTACAGCAATTTCAGACCTCTTCATTGTGCCCTGGCAAATAAATACAGTATTAAATAGAATTTAAAATGCATAAAATTCTTTTAAATTGTGATGCAAGATCTCCAATCAGCCATTAAATTAACATTGCTTACAGGGATATCTCGTGGTCAAATAGGAAGGCTAATAATTATCCAAAATATGCCAGAAAACAGACTACAGTACCTTAATACATAAACACTGTAAGGGGATCTGTGTTGTACTGTACTGTACCATAACATGAAGGACCCAGCAGCTCTCTAATTTAATCACAAGAGATAACCTACTTTAGGAATCAGTAGCTATCCAATTGCCATCAAGAGTCTCTCCCCTTAATTGCAAGACAGACCACCTATTGGTTGTGAAGTGCATGGCAGCAAAGCATGACAATAAGTAACAGGAGCTAAACACAAAAAAGTTTTATGCTTTGAAGCAGTTAGTTAGTATGGTCATATGCTAAAACAAAGTGTGCTAACATTCCACAATTTATCCCTTTTCTGAATCATGAATGCAGCATAAAATGATGAGATGGGATGGGTAAATTCAAATCTTAGATTAAATGCTATCTTCTTTAAATTGATTATTGTAATGATGCAACACAAGCCCATACATGCTATAACCTGAGAATATATGATTAATAAGGAATTTCATGCCAGTGTTTACTATCTACTGTATATGGACAAACTGTGGAATTCACAACTGTGCCAATGTCCACACAATATGCTAAAGAATACAACTGTAAGTGTGAGAAAATACTATAACAAATTCACATGACTGAAGCCTCACATTCTGTACAGTATAAAATTCAGCATCTACAAATCCTGTCACATGAGCCTTAAGATGACATCTTGGAACTACAGTCAACATCACACTCACTCAACAACATGTACAGACTTACTCTTAAGAGGGTAATACACTTTCGGTACATTGGAATGCCTTGATTCCTCCAAAGTAAGCCAGAAAACAGTACCAGATTAACAAAAATAATGGTGGCCTGTTGCTTGGAATAGTTTGGAAGAATCAGTTGCTCCAGAATTACCAACACTGTATTGCCCATTGAAGCTTCTGGGGCTGTAAGATACCAACAAACTTTCACAGCTAATCACGGACTTTGCGTTGCCGTCGGAGAATTGGAAGATAATGATTCCTCCATCCAGTACTGTACTGCAACAAGAAACACGTTGTCTCAAGAGTATAAAGCCTAGGTCATTCATTTCCTTGTTTGGAGGAATCAGTAACTTCCTTTTTGCCAACTACAGCATATCACAGGCCCATTAAAGAAATAATCATACTTATCAGTTTACAATACCAGTCCTGTACTAAAAAGAAAACATGTGCACATATAAATAAATCAAAATATCTTGAGGTACACCACTTACAAACAGCAAATTTCACTTTCACCCCATTTACTGTATATGGACTACTGTAGCAAATGTTTATTCACAAAAATATAACTGCAGTTGTGTAAGAATCAAATGATAAACTCCCAGACACAGCAACTCATTCTGTGCACAATTCCTGCTTACAGGCCCTTAATGCCTGCATCTCTCAGCCTTTTTAGGGGCGGTATTGTACTTCCAGCTTTTGATCCATAATCTGCTGTTCGTATAGCAACAAATTTGGGTGCAAAGCCTCAAAAGAAACAAAAGCGAAGCAGCTTTGTTATCCTGACATTAAAGATTTATTAATGACTTACAAATTGTTTGTATGTCCTCTCTCATGAGAATTCCTCAAATGATTTTACCCTGAATAATACACTACTGTAGCATTTTTTGGGGGTACAGTATCAATTTGTTAAAGAAATCATCATGTAACTGGTCCAGTATTAGTAACTGATCCAGTATTAGTTCACAAAGAATCACCAGATCAAATTACAGAAAGGAGAGTAATGGGTGAAGCTAGTAGAACTTCGGCAAGCTGTACAATAACTTTCATTTATCTGTTTTTTTAATGAAAAAGTTACAATTAAAACTTAAGTACAAAAATAATAACATAAAAAGGGAAATGCACCATTATATGGTGGGGGAGGTAATGGACAGAACAAGTAACATGAGGACAAACATCAGTTTATGGAGGCCTTCCAAATTTTGCTTCAAATTAGATCACCTACTCCTATGCTTAGCCACTAGTCTGTTTCCAAACATAGTTTCAATGGAACAGTAGCCATCCATTTAACCCAAAACAGAAGGCTTCCTTAATTACTGCACAATACCTTATATCCTTGGGTCAATTTCACAATTGTACCCAGTGTAATTGCAAACACCTGAAAGAAAGGAACTAGAATGTGTAATGACTTATGGCTGAAATGTGTGATGACAATTATGTGAATGTATACATTAAACTGCATGGTGACTGTGAGAACTGAAATGCATGATTGTGCAGAAATCAAACACAGTACAGTACTATAAAATCTACCTTTAAAGGGAATATTCAGTGCTGAAAGTATTTCCTGATAAATCATAAAAAATAATAATAATAAAATAAATTGGTGTAATATTAGCAGAGACACACTTCTTGTATGATTAATATTTCCCTCTATCCAAATATCAAAAGTATATTCACAGCCATTTTGTTAACAATTAACAGGACTACTACAGGTCCTGCTGTTTCAGATGTGTCTGTCAACTATATTAATGTAAAATGATGTACAGTGTTATCCTCAAGCAATATTATTCAACTATAAATGGAAAGGTTGAATGACAGAAAATTATCTAAATAGAATAAAAGTAAAACCCTATCACTTCAGACCCGAGACATCCAGAAACCCTTAGGATATGGAATGGCAATCCCTCTTGAACTTTCCTCACTCCAAAATAGTCTCTAAACCGAGCAACCCACAAACCCTGAGCTTTTAGACTTTCCCAAATTTGCCCTTTTCTTTTGAATTTTTTACTTCCAAGTGTCTGAAACTACTTTAGAATTTTAAGCCTTCAGAAAAATGGGCTTCTTAGATGGTATCCCCCCCCCCCCCCCAATGAGTTTGAAACACAGGAGTTTTACGGTATACAGTAAAATAATATTTTTCCTGTTTTCATGCCTTCTTTGCTCCAGTAGGTTTATATTAAAATACACTTACCAGAACTGTTCAATTATATGTATTTTGTTCAATTCTATTAAAGTATTTTGTTTCACAATTTCAAAAACTCATAACTAATTTCTTCAATTTCTCAGAATCATCACTGGCTCCACACCTACAATAAATGTGAGGATAAACCATTGCAAAAAACAAACCTCACAACAAAGAACATTACCATATCACTCTGACATTACAGTGTGGATAAGCTTGGTACAGTATTATAAACCACAAGAAAAAGGAAGAAAACATATGCCTGGGTGACGTAATACACAGATGATAAAACTTTGCTGTGGCAACAGATAAATGTCTATAACTTCTGTTATGGACGTACCCCAGTACAGTATAAGTACATATTATCATAGTACTGAATATTCCCTTTATGGGGGTATGGTACAAACTGGAGGCCTTTACTCAGTTCCTCCCACCTAGACAATAATGGAGGACACCTTAATTAAGATACAAATTGTCTGCTAATTCATTTTATAGCACAGTTTAGAGGAACCAGTAACCTCCAACTCAGTGAAAGCATATTACCATCTCTACAGATACATACAAAGTTTCAAAGTTTGTACACATCATTCATCTATAAAAGCATTATGGTATGGTACTCCAGCTGACCATCTCAAGCATTAAATAATGAATAAATTGTGCAAGTCTACTAAAAAACACTAAATAAAAAGGAATTCTACACATACGTATCTAAAATACTTGTAGAAAAATTTATGTCATCCATACCTAAGAATGTCAGTAATTATTCACATGTTGATAATCAATCAACTTATTATTAAAAATCATTACCCTTGTCTCCAGAAATAAAAATGTTCTTTTAGCCAATAATTTCAGCATAGTGAAGCTTAACTACAGTTTTCAATATTTACAATGTATTTATTGCATTATTGGCATTATTTTTTGTAGCTAAAATTCAATGTTTCTAATACATAAGTCGAGACCATTGGATATAATCAATTGCTTCTATAAATTCCATCTCGGGTGCATATTTTTTTCATTCACACAGTACACGATTCCAACATGTCATCAGGCATACTAGAAGTTGCAATATTATATGTCATTTGACGATTCTTTATGCCCCTCTACCCTTCACCACCAATGCTTTTTAATCTACAATAACTCTTATTTTCACTGCTCTATCGGTACAATGAGGGAAATTTTTTAATTTCCACTTCAGATTGAATCTTACATGTTACATGTTACATGTTACATGTTACAATGTTTGATTGTGCTGTTTTATCAGTGAGTTTCCTTTCATCTGTCTCCTGAGGATTTATTTCAACTCACCCAAAGAAGATCTTACAACATATCTCATGGTTCTTCTTTCCTTGGAATATGTATTCTATCATCTTGATGCCATTCTCTATTGTCTATTACTGCACATATGACCTCCTGCCAAACTGTATATCTTTTCTACTATTTTTTAAATTTTCTATAAGGAAATAAATACAATTATAGATCAGAAACAGCCATCACTGCTCATGGATAAAAAACGCACTCATGCAATGTTGTGTGAGGGAATAAACTGTTGTGCAAGGGGACGGGTGTGATTATAAGCTGCAGCATAAATTCAGGATAAACACAAAATCAGACTCCACATGAGGGGAAGAAATTCTGGAAAATGATTTGTAAGTGCCTCTTTAAATCACAAGCCTGTGACTTCAACACAGCAACAGTAAACACCATGGAGTTTATAAATATATTTAAAACCTGACCAAATGAATGATAATTATGTTGAACGAATACACAAACCCATAGGATAACAGGATGTATTTTTAAATCAGGTCAATTAAATGACATACACAAAGGACACTTTAAGCAATTTCATATTTACACATATGCTCCGCCTCTTACACATCTCTCCTCAACAATAGTATTGAGGATATCCTTATTGATGCCCTCCATATTTTAAGCAGATTGTAAAAAATAAGTAAATTCTTCTTTCATCTCCATTATCAAATTAAATTTTAGTTTCTTCTCGAGATTGCCTCATATTTTCTGCCATACAATGTAAAATTAAAATCATGTTTGAATTCTATATTAAAAATCATAAATCATGGATAATATTCTACAACAGAAAACCTATAGCATATGACCACTAATTCCAAATGTGTTTGTGCCTGGATGCATCTGTGTCTCATTGTGTATACCTGTATGTATGTACTGTACATGTGTGTGTGTATTAGAGGGAGAGTATACAAGGGTGTATGAATATAGCTGTATACCACAGATGAGATCTCAGCACTCCCGTTGTTTTAATTAATGAAAAAAACTCACAACTAGTGAAAATAATCCAAACACAGAAGGAATGCTTGGGAAATTGTGGGCTAAGTTTCTGTTCCAGTTCCAGGTACAGGTATAATGAGAATCTGAAACTCATGAGGTCTGGTTTGGCACCCAAGTAAGAGGGCCTATTGCTTCCTTTAACAATTACTATACTAGAAAACAGAACCCACACTCTTTCACTGAGGCACTACTGCAGCCTGTGTCATACCACAGCTTAGAGGAATCAGTACGGTAACTCTCCAATTTGAACATAGGAGATAACCCCTGAACAGAGCCTTGCTGATATTCCATTACTTACGAATGGTGGTTCATATGTATTTGAAATTCTCAGTCATCAATCACTCCCTTAGCTAGGTCATTAATTTTAAAGAAGGGTAGCCAACCCAATTCCCAGTGATGGCGCCAATGAGTGAAAAACTTCCTGGTAACCTTTGAATGTCTCATAACCAAACAAGATACCTAATATGTGATTAAAATCCCACTAGACCATTAAATTCAATTACCTTACCATCCCAATACTGTGAGGAGAAAGTCTAACCCACCAATTATTCTTGCATAAAAAATGCATAAACAGATGTCAACAGTATACAGTACATACATGCATACACACACACACAGAATTGCTTAGTGCATCTATATAATTTTGAAGACCTGTCTCCACTTCTTAAGATATCTAATTATTGTTCCACAAACTTTTGACTGCAGTAGGTGTTTGGAAATGGTATCTAAAAGCATTCTACTTTCCCTTACAATAAAAACTTTCAGATAAACTACTGTAGACATCTTTAAGGAACATGGTTTTTGATATAAGAGTTCAGCTTTTCTAATAAAGTTTTCCTGCAGGTTGTGCATTCATATTACAAAACAGAAAAAATAAATGCACACACAAGTATCTGAATGATGCACACACTACATACAGCCACCTGAAACATGATGACATTTATACATATGCATACATTCATCTGATATAAATGCAACTTGGCATGGATAATAACAATTGATGATCACCTGTAACAAAGTTGTCCAGTGTAAATCCAAAACTCCATGCACACCTAGGATGGATTAAAAGGAGGAAAAAGGCATGATGCTTCAAAACTGGAGGCTACCAATTCCTCTAAACCATACAACAAAACTACCACTGAAGCAGTCTGTCCCTTGGTTCAGATGGGAGGAATCAGCGACCTCTAATTCATCACAACATTTACTCCCTTACTAACAGGCATTTTTTACACAGACCAGCTTACTACAGTTTTGTTGTTCACATACTGACAAACATATGGTGTAGACTTATTGCTTTTTTAATATGCAAGGAACACAGTAAACTAATATAAAAAGAGAAAGGCATACCTTGCCCGTATTGCATTTAATTAATCCTGGTGGTCTGGAAAATATGGACTTCTATACAACCAAGTGGCCTAATTGAACAACAACACACCAGAATGGGATAATCATAATACTGAAAGGCAAATACTACTTCAAATAATTTCCAGTTCACTTTGGATCAGCATGAACTAACCAAGAGGTCTTTTTTAGATGAAAGATTACCTTTACACTAAAAAATAAAGAAAAAAAAACAGACCCTAATTAAGGTAGGCGTAGACAGAGAAAACCAAGGAAATGAGCCATGGATGTGTGTACTGTGTAACTGGGACTAGCCTGATATCCCAACTATAGAACACAAAGATATGTAGCCAGCAACCAAGGTCTTAGAGTGATATACATATCTAGGCATCTCCTGGAATCTCCCAACACCTTGGCAGTTGGGCCACCATAGCTTTTGAGGATTCACACAATTGCTTTGATTCCTTTCTCTCCTAAACCATGATTGTTGATTACATTTCATCATCGTCTAGATGCGGGGCAACATACCAGCCTCAGCCACAGGCCCTACATCTTTTCTACACCAGCTGTGTAAATACATGAACATACTACCTGCCTGTGCAATGGCCCCACTCCCTGGTCTACCTAGCAAGTTGTGACAGAGTTGTTGTTTTTTATCATTGATGGGGCATTCAAGGGAGAAAGTGAGGCACTAACACCATGAGTGTATTGACATTTTACTTGTTCGGCCAGGTGCATGTGTAGCCAAACAATCACTGCAGTTAGTTTGTCTGGAAAAGACCTTGATTTACCTAAGGACTGACCAGGAGTTCAAGATTATAACATAAATGTACAATCAAATTGCCAAATATTTACTTAGTTGTACTGTAGCCTACATATTGTAAATACTGCTGTGCATGTAAAACTAAAACTATGGTAACATATTTTCATATTTGCAATTTGGTTTGCAAAATAAGAACATATGATTGGGATCCTACACCTTTTGCAGTGATGGCAATTGTCCCTGAATAATGAAATGATTCCATTCTTTATTTGAATGTGGTAAGATAATGGAGACTATGAATTACTCCATCCTCTGCCACAAAACAGATTACCTATTCTAAGGCAGCCTACCCTTTGGTTCTTGGTAATGCTTGGAAGAATCAGTAGCCTCCATTTCATCTTCATATTACCCCACTATACAACAAAGGAGATTTCTTTCCATTACAAACCAATTAGAGTCAGTAACAAAGTTAAAGGTGAGGAATCTAACTCAATTTTGTTTCCTTTAGTATCTTTTCTAGAAAACTCATTTTACATGTCACTAACATATTACCAGCATCAACAGACCCCAAATCCTTTTTCATTGAAGTGCAAAGTTACTCCAGAAAAAAAAACCAGTCCAATGGGTTGAAGGAACATTCACTTCCCCTTTGAAATCCATACATTTTCAGCTCCAAAATCCAATCTTCGTAAATTTCTAGCATTTATAGTACACTGCACTTCATATACTTTTGTTCCTTGCTTTCTTCGGAACACTTTGATTTTCTCACACGCCATCTTTCAAAAACTTTATTACACACATGTATCATATATCTATCACTCCTGATTTTTTATAACAGTGAGAATAACATTATATATTTGAAGATAACTACAAATGAGCCAGAAGAGGTTGGTTGCATATTCCTCACCCACAAAGTCTAATTGAACCTTTGTTACACACAGACAAATGAAGAAAACAAAATGGAAATAATCACAAGTTCCCTAACACATCAACTGTATCAGTAATTTGTTATGACATGTCTTGTATGCACATTCTGACTTACTGTACACTGTAAGAGAGCTAATTTCAATCAATGTAAGTCTCTACTACTGCTTACAACAAAACCACAAGGCAATGGGACTCCAAGAAGAGGTTTCGTTGTGATGCAGGAAAAAGAGGAAAGAGTTATCCTGCCTGCCTTGTCCACTACTTCCTTATCTACTGTAAATCAACATCACTTATATCATACTCCTTTCACCAGCACTGTTTTTTATTTATATCACACAATGCGAGTAATATCTATATATACTGTACAGTATATTAGAGGACCTTCCTGTACATTTCAACCATATCATCTTTGCACATTTCCAGATTCACTGACATTCTCTCACATTATTTTTCACCTTGGTTCACTTTCTAAACTCCCTTGCATGTCTTTTCTTATCCTCAATATCAACGTTTTTTTCATTCGTGTCTCAATGGCTAATTCTACAAAACATTCCAAGATGTAATTGACCAGGCACCTAAACAACTGCAGAATAAAAGGCAGTAAGAGATTGCATGTTTTCTTTCATTCTCGGGCCAACGTACCAGATGAACCAATGGATGGATAAGTGACTGTCTACACCACCCTGGATCTTTTCAAACATAATACTGTATTGTAATATGGGAAAAGAGAGTACAGTAATTTTGATGATGAGCTTAGCTGGGCTTTGGTTAGTGTTGTTTTAGAGAGCCTCATATTACCATCAGTTCCCACTCCTATTCCTTCCTTCACCCTCCTCTTCTTAGCACCTCCATGTTTCTTTTAAACTTCCTTCAAGATTAACTATTGATTATTTGTAGCTTTTTCATACATTTTTGAGCTTCACTCTATCCCATCTACTTTTCTACTTCTTAATATCATTCTCAATCCACAACTATACTGCCCAATGATTGAGAATTCATTAACAACAAATTCAGAACATAAAATCAACTTATTGAAACAGTTTGCTTCAAATCATGGGAATGAGAATCATTCAATGAGAATCACCCAGTAAGATTCCTATGCTACGGATACTGGACTGAGTACATTCCAACTACAGTGTTGTGCTGAAAGTTTGTCTCCTGTGATGATGGTGGAGGTGGAGGGTTTACACTGGGTTGGTATGGTTGGGTTGCACCACCACTTCCTCTAGTGCTGAAACACAGAAGATACACAACATGTTAGTTAACCCTTCAAGACCTATCAACGCCTTAAGGCGTTAATAGAAATTTTGGCCTTAAAACTGAGTAACGCCTTTATTTAACAGCCCATAAATAACTGCATGGGCTACATATAGCCACAGCAGTGGTACTAAAAGGAAGCTGTAACCCTGGACTATTGTAATTGATTGTGATTGGCTGACTTCCACCCCCCTTTGGTGTAGGTGGGTGTGGCCAAAGTACATTTACACCCACTGTGTTATCTGCAGCCAATAAGATCACTCATGGCCTGTCATACACTCCCTCTCCCTTGCCTCCCCTAGCCTCTCTCTGCCTCCCATAGATCTTATAGCCATTGGACATTAGTAATAACACACTTTCAAACACTGTACATGCATGCGTTAGTGTTATAACAGGTATGCACAGTTGTATGCAAAAATGACTTGTATGTTGCCTTTTCTGTTTATTTCAGTGAATTTATATACTGGTTTTACATACACAAACATGCAAGCACACATCAAGGTATACATACTCATGTATCTAAGCATTATACACATGTGTAACACATGCGTATGCCTTCATATGTTATTCGGGGGGGTAACTGTCATATTATTTTCCGACTTTGTTGTGCTGCTGTACTCTAACCAGTGGAGATAGAAGACTTTTGTTTGCATATTCTGGTGTGTAAAATAAAGCTCTACAAACCTATCAGACTAAAACTAACCTTAGAGTAACTTTAAAAATCAGGTTGTATTTGCGGTTGTGGGTGAAGGCTGTTGTAATGAATTGCGGTTCTTAGGGGTTAAAGCCACAAGCCTATAGAATATAGTAAGTACAGTATGAGGAACATGTCCTAGTAATTAGGGGTTTTCCAATTAGCTTCTGCTACAAATTTTTTTCAAAATAAGTAAAATTGAATCAAAGGTGTTATGAGACTGCAAACCTTTGCCATGACTGAGCACAGGCTACAGGGACACCAATATTTCACCCTCAGTATTATTTTTGTGAGAGTCTACAGATAGTGATACCAATAGTTCATCCTCATTCTTAACCAATCCATAAAATATTTCTGGATCCTAATACAATATCTCTCCCAAAGTCTAATGATTTGTTGCCAGTTAAGGAATAAATAAGGAATAAAAACTTATGGAATAAATAAAATGTAATCCTGTTGTTAAATAAAATGACCATAAAACATAACATCAATGTTTAAAAAAAAAGAACTTCTAAGATGACTGCAAGGAAACTAAAAGAATTTCAATGCTAAAGAAACTGCAGTCACATGTAGATGTAACTGTCAATCCAAATGTGTCTGTGGACACAATACTGTTTCTCAAAAACCTATGTACAATATTTCATTATATCTCCCCATTTTCTTTCAGTTGCAAATTTGCATAACTTGTCCCAGAATAACATCATACAATCTAACTTATAAACAGCATTCCCTTCCATTTTCCATTATACTTGAAAAAGCTCAGTACTGAAGGTACTTGGCAATGACGAATAAAAAATATGAATGAACTGTATGAACACAAAACTACAATAGCATTTAATTATGGACACAAGTGCATGTATACAGTAATCACAAACACACAAGTGCATCTCCATCCCGGAGAAAATATAGAAAAGTGCATCCCAACACACAAGTACGAGTACACATGAATGTACACACACTGTGTGTCTAAGCACACATAATTATACCCCACTCTTCAAGTATATTTCCAGCACAAAAAGCACACAAAATGAAGCATACACACACAAACAACATTACAGTTAAACCTCGTTATAACGGACTAATAGGGGAATAGGGTGTCCGTTATTGCAGTTTGACCGTTATAGCGACGAATTTTCACGAGGGGTACGAAAAAAAAAAAAGTGTATGTACAAAAATTACCACAAAAATAGATACAGTTGACTCTCGAATAACGCAATTTTCAGTAATGACTGAAATGAGTCGGCGACATCCGTGCTGGTGGAGGTGGAAGGAGGAGAGTAGGGGGAAGAGGGGAGATAGCGTGTGATATCGTTTGTTTACTTTTATCAACCACACACTCTGGTGTTTCCTTTTCCTTTCTCTGTCCGAGAAAAACCTTCCTTCTTGATATGGAAGGATATGACCTTCCGTTTTGTAAATGCACCACCTGACATGAAGCTGGTGGTTAACTCGTAAATTACTAAAAACGAGCGAGTCAAACACAAGGTGACAACGCATGTTAGGCCTATAATTCCCTTGACCTTGGGCTAGGGTGAATGGAGACTGAGGGTAAGGGGGGGAAGGAGCGAGGGAGAAGTGGTGGCAACACACACACCCACACTTCGCAAACGACAGTGATATCATTTCGTGACATGTTCATTATGATTTCGCTCGTTTTGTATAAGAACTCCTCAGATTTATTCGAGAGTCAACTGTATATATACATAAATAGGTATGTAATGATGTGTAAATAATATACCTACTGTATAATGTAAAAAATATAATAGAAAAAAATAGAGAAACCAAAATTCAGACAAAAAAAAATCTCCAGCAGATCTCGAGACGAAGTCGTGTCTGATTCAGAGTAGTTCAAACTATTCGGGCTGGTTACCACATTAGTGCATTATTGCACTACAGTAAGATAATTGCAGTAGCCTACTTTACAGTATACTGTACATTAATTGTTAATACACCATGTTTTGTATGTTGGTTGACCTCAATACAGTTCTGCAGTGTAGGTAATGACACCTGGACATTTGTAAGAGTCTGAGTCAAGTGGTGATTCACGGACCAAGTAGGGCAATTTTTTTTTTTTTTTTTTTTATATGATCCGACACTGGACATAGGCTTAATCAGGCCCGTTATCGTGGCCCAGGTCAACTGATGCTCACACACACACACATGTCACGACTTCCGAACTGGTACCCAGCCACAGAGAGAGGGAAGTGAGGGTGATTCCCAAATACTGCAGCTGTTATGGTACCAGCGAGGGTGTTTTACGACGTTTGGTGGCCTTATAGTTAGTGCCTGATACTCAAATCGGAAGAGTAAATATTCTCAGGCCCTCACCTGAGAGGATCGATCTCCCGACCTCTAGGGTATGAGTCCAGAACACTAACCACTCGGCCACCTCCCCTACAATGTCCTCAGATTTATGAGAGGAATGAGACTCAGAACACATATTGGGATCTGCAATGAGGGACAGGGAGTAAAGCGAAGTCAGGAGAAACAAATATTCTTGTTATACCAAGGGTTTACTGTACACACATATGCTTGTGGTGCAAGAACACGCACACACACACGCACACAGTCTAAGGTATTACAAGTCTCACCCTAACTGACCCTGGGTGTGAGTGTTGGTGTAAGCAGTGAAGGACATCTCAGTGTCGTCATCTTCAGGCCAGCGCTGTCTGGGGTTGAGCAGGTCATCAGTGTCCTCATCAACACACCGCTGAGGATACGTCACACCATCACCCAGGCTGCAAGGAAGGGGAGTGGTCAGTCTATTTCTGTGGTCAGGAACACTCTTAGGCTATAATATGTAGCCTAACCTGCTAAGAACAATTCAAGTCCTATCTGTATGAATTCTAAGACTTAGGGAGGGTGGGAAATAATATTGGGACTAGTTTAGCATTGTTAAATTATTCAAAACTTCCAAGACCTGTCTTCAAATTATGGCTCATGACAGAGCAGTACTGTATTTACAAAGCCAGACAATGCCCAAAGTTTACATGATGGCCATGAGTGTATATTTCCAATGTTTCTTAAAACTTTTTTGAGAAAGAAATTTTGATGTTGATGAATTACATCCACACAAACTAACTATATCTGTTCCACTGCTGTATAAAATTCTAAAAAATATCAGACACACTCTTGGGTACAGAAATATTGATACACTGACTTCCATAATGAAGCCTCTAAAAATATAATTATGCCTTCATGAAAAGTTGAACAATAATAAAGTGTCTTTATGCTTTGCGAGTTATTACAGTATTCCAGTTATTGGTGCTTTAAACTATTAAACTACAGTATTTAATCATACTGTATAATTTATGAAGTTGAGTACAGTACTGAAATATTTGTTGAGCACTTGAATTCTGTCTGAATGCAAAGACTATGGAATAATTTAATCAGTGCATGAAGAATCAAATAACTTATATGCGAGTGCAACGTACAATAGATTTAAGAGTACTCATTAATATTGTATAATTTTTTTCACAGACTTTATGAAATACCTTTTTATTCTCTTATAATTATTGTTTTTAGCAAGTTTAAAGCACGGAAGTTCAGAAAATAATATTAACTGTTTCTAAACCCATACAAATTTTTAATAACAAAATACTAATAACAGAGGTTCAGAAAAAGTAGTGAGAAAGTTCTTACTGTACCACTCTCACACCAAGAAGTGATGGTTGGTCTTCAGCTAGTTTGGTTGTTCTATACTGCCAGCCAAATCATATTTAATACATTGTATTTAGATTTTCATAGACCAAAAACTTCTGGCTACCTGAATTTTATCATGGAGTAAATTTACGGCTTCACACAAAACTTCCATTTCTCCTCCTGCTCTTCAATATCATATATACCTGTATACTGTAATATCACTGGCTACATTATTGGCTAGGCATGGCAGAAACTAAGTTACAGCATTATACATGTAGTTTAAATTTTCATCTATGTACTGTAATAGCAAATGGGATTTTCTGTACCACTGTATATTTATCATTTCTCAAAATACAGGGATAGGTGGAACAAAAGTTTCACATGCAACTGTATGTCCTACAGTAAATCACTCAGACTACTATCAGAAAGTCAGGCCAATGTCAGTTTAAAAGCCTTTTATTTTTCTGTTTGATGGTAAAATTCCACAGCTAATACAGTACCATTTTAAAAGCTATGCATTTCTAGCTGAAACTCACTGCCCACAGATTGAGATACTGTACATTCATCAAACAATTAAATGTGAAGGAAAAGCCAATAGGACATTCATTAACTCTGGAATATTACCATTTGCCAGAAAATATTACACTACATACTTCTGGGGTTAATATATAATAGTGTTACAATATATTATACATGTACTACGACATGAATGTTTTGTTAATACACTTCAGTATTGATCCCTGACTTGATGAGGTTTATGGGACAGCAAGAGAAAAAGTTAAAGTATGGAAGAAAAAAAAAAAAAATTATATGACAATTCATGGAATACTACAGAAAGATTTTTAAAAGTGCAGTGTTAAAGTGCAGGAATTTTTTTTTTAAATATTTTTCAAATATGTAAATGAAAAGATAAATCAAGAGTGAATATCTACTATAAAATTAGGAGGAGTGCTGTATGAAAATGACAGATATAAGTGAAATATTCAGTCAGAAATTCCAATCAGTTTCACATGAGAATAAGATTTTTCTTGTGATCAAGGTTCAATATTACTGATTCCTCCAACTATGCCAAAGTTTGGAAAAATCAGTAGCCCTCCATCTTCATCATAGTGATTACAGTCGGCACATCTCGACGTGACCGCGGTGAGTAGCGTATGGGCAAGTGGCGTAATTATTTTTCTGACACAAGATTTCCCGCACGGAAAGTTTAGAGATAAAAAGTGGCAACTCTCCAGCATTTTTACTCACCATTCTGTTAGAAAATAACAGTCAGTTTAAATATTACGTGTGGTGAGGGGTACTGTATGTTCATTTGTATTTATTGCCACCACTTATACCCCCCCCCATAGTACTCTATGTACAGGATACATAGTTGTGTGTGCAGTTTTCATCATGTCAAAGCCCTACACAAGTAAAGATATTATAGTGAGAGTAACTGAATGTTTCAAATTAGGGCTAAGTACGAAGGAAATCAATATACAAACTGGTGTAAATAAGGTTACAGTTTAAGGCCTCTGGAGAGGGTGAGCTACCATGTCACAAGCATGGTGGTGGCTGGCATCCCAAGATTAATAAAAGGACTTTGGCTCACATAAGGCACCAGCCGGAGAAAAGCCCCACTCTTACAACAAAGCGGCTGAAGGAACAAATTCCTGTACTTTTCCAAGTGGTCAGTATACGAACAATTCAGAACAACATCCACACGAAACTGAAATACCGTAAGATGTGCGCCAGATGAAAGCCATTAAGTAGTGAGGTGCAAAGGGAAAAAAGGCAACAAGTGTTTTCCACACAAATACAGGACACGGACCATACATGACTGGAGAAGTCTTGTGGACTGACGAATCATCCTTTAAAATTGGTGACTGTAAAGGCAATAAGGTGTGGCGCCGAAAAATGTCAGATCCGTGCGTCCCTAAGAATACCGCCAACTCTGTCAAACACCCTCCTTCCCTCATGGTGTGGGGTGTGTTTTCATATGGGGACCTGGATTACCTACATTTTTTCCTAAAGGCCAGTCAGTCACCAAGGATGAGTACCTGAGCCTGTTAGACAACCAGTTAACTAATTGTTTTGCAGCGACAGGTGTTGAGGTGCTGCAACAAGATGGTGCCCCTTGTCACACAGCACATATTGCCAAGAAATGGCTCTTTGAAAGTAAGGTGGAACACATACCTGACTGGCCAGCAAACAGCCCAGATATTGCACCCATAGAAAATCTGTGAGCCATCATTAAAGGTAAACTGAGGAATGAGGACACATTCACAGTGACATCACTCGAGTCTGAGCTTGGTCATGTTTGGAGCAGTACTGTATATCCATGGAAATTGTGATGAAATTTGCAGATTCAGTCCCTGACACATTATACAGGAAGTCAGAAAATGTAAAGGATATCTCATAGATAAATAAAAGGTTAGTAAAGTTTCTATTGGATTCTGTCCTGTTCGTCGGTCATTATCATCAGTAGTGAACTCGTTTACTCCCCGCGATCACGTCGAGATGCTTCGACTGTACTCCCTTAAGGTTGTATTAATAATTTAACAATGGCAGTTACTGGATATGAATTGTACAGCAAATCTTAAGTGAATGGCAGCCTTACAGATGTATAAATCGTAATTATGAGAACATCTGTACATGGAAATGGAAATACATACATACTGTACATACACTTGGATATAATATTTTATCACAGTATATTTCTCCACCTCTCATACAATTGTTTGTTCTTCCACTTCCAAGGAACACTTTCAAACACACATTACCATGCATAAATATACATACTGTACACACACCATACCATCACATGTGGGTGTGCACATGGATGTATACACTACCACACACACACTCGTACATACATGGATGTACACAAGTACAAATAGACTGTGTGCAGGTATGCACATATACTGTACATACATGTACACACATACAGTACTACTACATACAGTACTATCAGAACTACAGTACTGAACTGTATTGTACTGTACTATAATGGGTACAGAACATAAATACCGTACTGTGTATATACTCGTATATACTGTATATATATATTTACAAGGAGCACACCAGTACCTGAGTTTCAAGTGCGTATTAATTGTGGTGCGGCTGTAAAGAGAACATGGCGTTATCACAATAGCTTCATCCTCGTCACTGTAATCCATATATAATTTGTACTGTAACTGTCAAGTACTTCATGTACGTAACTGAGAATACTCAACATACAGTTAGCCAATCGTCAAACTGACACACTTTGATAATCAGGAATGGACGTACTGTAGGAACAAACTTTGAGAATAATATATCATAATCCCAGTTTCCCCTGTTCATAATGATATTCAGTTCAAAGTACTATATACTGTACCTGAGTAAATTAAAATACAACGATAAAATACACACCTATATCAGTTGCATACTTGACCAACCTTAAAGTCAAAATAATATTATTCAAACCTCCTTGCAAGGAAAATGGAATATTGAGAATACTTATCCATGTCTAAGTAGCGAGTTATTTAGTTGAATTAAATGTTCTGCTGTAAGATTATTCTTTCTATAACAAACCAATGCAAACAATACCAATAAAGTAACATTATTACTACAACAACTCAAATATATTTCAAGAACAGCAAAATTATTAGACGTAAAAGTCATTATTGAATAGGAAAATGAAATAAGTACACATTACAGTGTAACACAAGTAACATGGAGTTGGAACTCCATACACATGGAGGTGTGCATAAATAATAACCCCATCAAATATATATATAGAGGATTTTATCAACACTGAAGACAAACCCAATTTAGCAACACAACTCAACTCTAACAACATGGTGTGACAGGCAAAACATTGCTTACTATGGGAGATAAAATTGAGAAAGGAATTCTTTGGTGTCCATTTTTGTTACAGTTAATGAAAAACAATTACAGTACAGTCCTGTAATCAGGGGGGCAGCATGGAAAAAATTTCCTGATGCTAATTTAAATATTTTTTTCTTACTAACCAATGCAAATTGGATACATCAACAAGTCTTTGAATACTTCCTTCTACCATCTCCCAAAGTTAAGATAGCTCAGCCTAAAGCACTATGTATCATGAATAATGATAATCAAAGTTTATTTTCATCACCAGGTTAGGGAGTCTCTAGCCAACAAGGACAGAAAGGATCACACACACAATACATTGGTGGGTTACGAGATAGCAAGGAGAAGGCATAAACTGGAGAAAATACTATAGTTCGTTATTCTGCTAGCCGACAATCAGGGTAGTATTATTAAACTTAAGGAAAAGTATTTTTGTTGATCGATTCGTACTGAAAATATTATGAATTGGGCGACGAAGAACCTTTTCTCAAAGATATAGGTCCATAATACCACCCTTAGTTTCTAATTCAATTATCATAAATGGTAACTTTGACTGGTCAAAGCTCACCATCTTGAGCTAAAGAATCATGTATAAGCCAATATGAAGAACCCTCACTATAGGACTTTGATATATGGTGTAAAGGATATAAAGATTATTAATGGAACTCAAACAAGTACTGTAACAAAAATTGAATAAAACTGGATAGGCTATGCTATGAAGATATCTTCTGTAATGGATTTTTTTGATGAATACTTATTACAGTATAGAAACACAAGCTAGCACACAACCTGTACAGTACCTACTCCCTCACCCCTAAAAAGTCTACTTATCGATTCAGAATGTGCTTAATTAATATAAGTTAATATAAGTTAATGAAGGTATCCTCAATACTCCATTCCCCAGGGGGTGTAGGGACATGAGGCCAGAAAATTTCAGGATATGCACCGAACCTAATACTCCTGGTGGCAACCTATTAAGATAAACAAAACTTCCCAGCCACTTCAGGTGAAAGAGACAGAGAAAAGGTTTCTAAGAATATTGAAACGGGTCCCACACAGCTAAGGGTTAGGAAACACAAATGCCGAGCTCAAACGACAAAATCAAAGCGAAAACACTGCAGTAACACAAGCCAGGCCAATGGGGCAAGGGTTTGGGATGGGGGTACGAGTTATGGCAGGGGATGAGATAGGGAGGATTTGGGTAGAAGTTAGATTCAATACAAGGGATTGGGGTAAGAGTCAGGGCAGGATTATAGTACAGTACAAGTTACAGTTGGAGTCAAGGCTGTTCCTTAACACAAATACAAAGATATATTTGTGTCATAAATGTGGCCAAGTGAAGGTAAGTTTAGACCTCAAAGAAAGAGAGTGAGAGGGTAAAGATAAAGATGAGATGCAAAGAGCAAGATAAGAGTTCAATTGAAAGATAAAGAGTACCATTATAAGTTAGTCAAATAGAGAGATTGTTGGGTATAATCTAGACCAGCATCTAGGTACACCTCAATGGTTATGGTTTAACACTTACAAGTTATGTCACCCATTCAGATTCAGATGACAAATCAGCTGCTACTGAATAAATTGCACTCACTTTGAATTACAGGAATTAAATATAAAAATACACTTGTCTTTGGAGGTCTAACAAAAGTTTACAAAGCTACCCTTTTTCACAATATTTTAGATGGTACACAATAATCAAACTACTGTACTGTATTGTAATTTCATTTGAGGTAAACCAACACACATGACCACACAACAATGTTGTACCAGAGTGTGGCCCTTCAAGTGAGATTTGAGCTGGAAACTTGACACGAGACAGTTCTAAAAATAATATTAATATGCAAATGGGATTCCATTTAATAGTTTGAGTGTTGAGCCTCTTTTTAGCACAGTGCACTGTATTTCACTAGGAGTGTCAAATGTCTAAATGCAACACAAGTCTCAAATTCTGTCTTCGAGTCAGGCCTCGCTCTAGCACTCGATTCACAAAGAAACATATGAGTAAGGGTAGGACATGTTAAGAAGAGCGGGATGAGGATGAACCAATTAAGGGGATAATAAGAGAAGAGTAAAGAGAAGAGGAGGAAGGGGTAGTTTTGGTGAAGTGAAATGAAGTGAGCTTGGAAAACAGCAGTAAATAAACCCGTATGTAAGTGAAGGATAAGGCACAGGTGGTTGATGAGGAGAGGAGTGACAGCAGGTTGTTATGGTAGGGTGAGGTGGGGGCTTGGATAGCAGCAGAGGTAATAAACAAACTAACAATGCATGATCTAACCTGGTGTGGGTGCTGCCATAGGACTGGACTGGGGTGGTGGTGGTGGGGCTGGCGGGGGGCGAAGAAGGTTGGCTGCGCACCGGGAAACTTACTCCATCCCCTACACTAGAACAACAACAACACAACGACCACCAGATAGAGAGGGAGGGAGGGCGGGAGGGAAGGGATCCTAGCACACTGCACCACCAGCAGAGAATAATTAATAATAGAGAATGGGTTAAAACTAAAGATAAATGAAATCAATTTAAGAAAACAGAAGGAAATATGAGGAACAAGAAAGACACAGTAGAACTGGGTGAATATAAGAAATATAAAAACATAGAGGAAGTGCAGAAAAGGGTAAAAAAATTAGAATACAGGTGGAAATAAGAGAAAATGAGGAAACATATGGACAGAAGAGTGAGACCTAGATAGCTATGAAAAATAAGAGCAAGGAACTAAGGCATGGTGAAAAAAATAAAAAATACATCCAAAGAAATACAATCAGGAAAAAGATTAAGATAAAATAATAAAGGGTATAGTCAAGTAAATAAAAATATACCAGTATGCAGTATAAACAAGTAAAGGTGAAACATATACAGTAATAGGTCCAATGAGAAACTTATATAAAATGAAAAATAGCAGGGAAAAGGCAAAACAAATCAAAACAATAAGCCAACCCAACACGACTAATTGAAGAGCTGCTAAGAAAAAAACTAACAAATATAAATCACACTGAAACCAATGAGTAAGGAGTAATTTGTGGCAGCCTAGGAATATCAACACAAAGACACAGTCAAATATCCTGTCCCCTCTCTTTTGGGATGGTAAATCTGAGCTCCATATTCCCCCCCAAAAAAAAAAAAAAAAAGTTAATCTTAGGGCACTTAGTCTAATACTGTACAAAAGGTGACTGCATCTCAGACAAAATTATATCAATCTCAAGACTTCACCATCCCAGAGGAGGGGCATCAGGAGTCTAGACCATGACAGTACAATTAGACACACAAATCAGTGGTACAGTGGCTGACGCATTGTGTGATTTGACAACTCAATGGAACACAGTAAAAGGCAGTACCATCAACAACAAGAGTTCTGTCTTCTCTCATGTTTCTAGCTCCATAAATTCGGAAAGATTTCTCATGAATCTGAAACAACTATACCACAGATGAGTTTGTTGTGAGAAAATATAATCATAAGTTTAATACAGGCTGTATGGTACTGTATGTTGGTTCAGATATGCGAGAATAGCTCTCAAGATTGTGAGGAAGCATGAGGCACAATGTAAATTTTGATGCTGACAGTACAGTATATGAGAGAATGTGATGTGCCGTGGGATAAAGGAGTTCTAATGAGGGTGGTGTGGAGGACGTCTGTGTCTCCATAACCACACAATCAATGGTGTACCATTGGGTGTGATCGACAGGTAGGTACAAACTGTAGATCGCCAACAAAAGTACATGCACTACTGTATTGTATAGCTACCAACAACATAATAGGCCGACTAAATGTATAAGTTTTGCAAATATTAGGCAACTAATTCCATCAAACTATGCAAGGAAGCATATTAACTTATCACAGGCAGTCTGATTATCTTCTTCTATAAGAAAATCATTACCTTTTAACTGGCTGACTACATCTAACTCTTTTAATATTGATGTAAAGGTATACTCTGATGTACATAAACACATGGTTGTCACATTACAGAAATAGCACAAACCACTGTACCACAAATTTTCGCATCTATTAATACCAATGAAATTGACAAATTTTCATTTATAAGATATATTTAGATAGAGTTATAAGCAATATTCTAATTCTGATTTATATGTTGTATAACCTGCCACTGGAATAGGATATTAATGTGCTTAAATCAATATGAATCACTACAACCATTATATTATCAATACATCGTATGCTCATAGTTTTTAATTTAAATGTCAAGTTAATAACTATATAAAGTGCACTACAAATTTGATTAAAGAATATGTATCTTACAGTAAATTATACCACTTATCAACAAAAACATCAATAGAGATTATGTTGAGTAATCTTAATAAAAACTATCTTTGCTAGAGTTCTACACTACACTTATACAGTAATAAACTATATCATTACCAAGTCTGGTTAGTAGGCACGGCTCTGTTCATTATTTCACAAGACACTTAAAGTGGAGGGTGGGCAACCTGTTACATTCTTATTGGATGGCAAGTCACCACACAGAACTTCTTACAAACACACAAGAGGTGATATTCCAACAAACTAATGTGATTTACAGCACAACATACTGTAATTGGTTCTGCAATGTAATCTATCATCTAGAGAAAGGTGCACTAAGCACACTGAGTTTAAAGCATCATGAAATTATGAATAGATCTATAAATGAAACACACAGGCTTTAAATGTTAATTTGTTGTTAACTGCAAACGTAAGGGTGATTTCAATTACCATGAAATTTGTTTATCTTTTTATCACCTGTACAGAGGTAAATTTGAGCATACCCTAGATGTTTTGTATTCCCTCCATTTTACAAGCTTCTTTCCTTTTAGATGCTTGCAAACAGATGGTACAAGGATAATAAATAGGATGCTTACTTAGACTTTCACAGACTCCACAATATTATTGTACAACCTGCCATGTTGTGGATTGTGTGTTCAACTGTGTAGCCACAAGCAATTACCTCTCCTTACCCAGGTTTGATATGAATGGAGCCTTGCATGTTCACATAACTAGCAGAGCAACACACTAATCAATGGTACAAAACTTATAAGTTGCATGACCTCCACTTACTAATCCATCTTGAGTGGCCAAAAGTTAAAGTTACCAACAGACATTGTGTCATCTCTCGTGTTGTTCTCTCCATGATCCTTGAATAATCGGTCTCATGAATCCTAAACACAAGACTGACTTTCAAGTTCAGTGGTGAGGAAGCAAGAGAGAGGACAAGACTTTTGCTGACAAAAGTACAATTATATAATAGCACAATCAACATGAACAAAAAAATGCAAACAATAAAGACCAAGAAGGTAAAGGAGAACATAGGGAGGAAGAAGAAATGGATGTGTAAACGAAGGACCTTATCACTCCAATCTAAGGTCAACACTACCAGAAACCAACAGACTCAACTTCCCTGAACATCAACAGAATCATGGTTCTAAGGCATAAACAGTATTCCCTAGAATGAATGACATCAATACAAATCCCTTTATTACTTTCAGTAATGCACTTAAGAGGGTAAGATATCAGCCAATAAGAGGCTAATGATTACTTCACAGTGCTTCAAAATAGAACATTTCAGAAGATATAGTCTGCTTAATGTTACAGATAGAGGAATCAGCTAACTTTAGTAACTCTGTGGCCATGTGTCTTGCTGTGAAACATACCACAAGTTATTTGGTATAAGCCAAAGTGAAATAATAAAGCAAGGTCACGAAATTGTGATTACAATATGATCATGGAACTTCTACCAGAGACAGAGAAACAAACCACACCATACCCGAATGATAATTATAAATGTTCTTATCCTTTGTCTTCATAGAAAATTGTTTTATTTATCAGCATATTGACACCAAGAGCATCATAACTATGATAACCACAAAGGATCCCAGACCTTTAAACTGAGGGTTCAGGTACCTCTGAGTGATATAATTCCATGTTCTCTAAAACAAGCTTCAAAACAGAAAATGTCAATAATATCCGGCACAGACCTGACCCACACAACCCTTACCAACCACCTTGTTATTCACTCACCATCCCTTCATACTCTTCTTGAATGTTTCCTATCTCCATTTTACCATGCACCTTAAACTACTTCACTCAAGTTGATAATTAGTTTTATGTAAATCAGAGGGCTACCGATTTCTCCAAATTATGGTACACATCAGATCCCCCACTCATATACCATATTGAGGTACAGTACCAGACAGTTACCTGATGTAGTTAGAAAGAAACAGCAGCCCTTCAAGTAGCTCACAATAGATAACTTCCTTAACATATTTATTCTGTGTTCAGTCATGGTATGGACACGTGGAAAGAAAGGGTAATACAAGAGTGGTGAAAAGATTAGCAAGTGATTTTGAGGAAAAAAAAAAAAGGGAAGACCTAGGAGAAGATGATACGATATGTATTTGTTTAAGAAAGTGTGAAATAAGATTGGATTCATCCTTAAACTCATGTTCAGGACTCCTTCAAAATAATCATAACAATTACTACACTGCCAGTCATCAGTTCCTCAAACAACTTCTTTCATTTTGTTCTTTTAATATATGCATCCTGGGGCTGGGGTCCTTAGATTGATAGAATGCTTGCATTATCACCAAGATTAATAATAATAATTATTATTATTAATTAATTTTAAATTTGACACAGGATTGTTCACATTAAACTTTCTTCAAGCTTCAAGTATCGTGTGCATTTCTTCACATTTTCCCACAACACAGTTTAGTTTTTCTTTTTCATTCATCTCTATTCCAATTCCCTATTCAATTTTCTCCATTCTCCTTAACCAATCTTTTCACATCCCTCTTACACTCGATGCACCATACTCTCTTCTTTCCTCTGATAATTTTCTCATTTGTTTCCAGTAGTCATATTTACAGTTCAGACTCCATTGCCATCTTAACATCCCTATCCCACAGTTCTGACTCCCAGAACATCTCTGGCACTATTCCTTAACCACTATTCCTTAAACATTCCATGAACTTTCAATATCCATCTTACACTAAGAATAAAAATTATCACTTTCATGGAAACAGCATTACAGATGAATTGTAGGAATGTATGTTGCTATTTGATATAGAGAGAATATTATCCTATTGGCAGCTTATCTCACAAAGATACCGGTATAGGACCAAGATATTTTATTGATCACCAAATTAAAAAACCAGGTGAACATAAATGAACAAATGTTTATACATGGTCTTCATTAATGAGAATGAAAAAAATGAGATGAATGAGTAGAGATGATGTTTGCTACTCACCACACTAATACCAAAGACATGCTGCTGGATCTACTAAAAACTTGAAACATGTGTAGACAGAGAGATGATAGTTAGAAAAGGTATCTAAAAAATAAAGGACTATAGCTAAGCTAAGCCAAAAGCTAACTATATACCATAATTAAAAAAGCCTAGGACAAATTACGAAGAAAGCTAACTAAAGTATATACAAAATCAGACTGAAAAGGAAGCTGTGAAATGAACAAGGACTCAGACAGAATTAAAAGAGGACTATGAAATGAATAGGCATTACAACAGACTGACAAGGAGACTATAAAATGAACAAGCACTAACACACACTGACAAGGAGGTTACATAATTAACAAACAAGGACTACAACAGATTGAAAAGGAGACCATGATTTTTTTATAAACAAGGACCCTAGGGGGACTCACCTGGTGGGGAGAGGCAGGAACCACAGGCGTCTATCCTCGCCAAACACCTCCACAAAGTTGTTGAATGCCCCGAGGCTGAACCCATCCTTGTCCTGCAGCCACGTATGATTCACCCGGAAGATGGGAGCCCGGAATGATTCTGTTGGAACGTAGGAGTTATTATGTTTACAAAAAAATAAAAGGGTCTGTTGGCATGTACAGTAGTAGTGATTAGATTCAGGAAGCAATGCAAAGTGGGGAAGGATGGGTTGCATGGAAAACGTCTCAGATTCAGGAAACAATGTGATTGAAGAGGAGTTGTCGTGAAATGACCCGTGTTGAAACTCGGTAGGAATGGTTTACAATCAGGATACAATGTGCAGGAGGAGGAGTTGCACTTACATTACCTGTGAAGAAAAGTGATCAACTAACACTGTACAGTACTGTACTGGACATACCTTCCACTGAAATCAAATACTTCCTCTATACAATGCTTATATTGTACTGTATACACTCACTTCCAATAACATAACGTACCGGTACTCATGATTGTATGTATTGGAGTGGATATCAGTATCTATTGTCAACTTGTGTTTCCCAGCCAAGCCATATAATTACAGTATCACTATATAGTATTTCACCATTAACATTGGCACAGCACTTAACATAAATACCAAGATGGCAGAAGGAACCAGGCTTTCCTCCTCCAGGGATTATATGCATAGGAACAAGTGAGCATCATTCATGGCAGAGGGAAGGTGATTTAACTCACCAAGGGTGGAGCGGTTCTTGAAGACAAGGAAGACGTGGTAACCAAAGAGGGAGACGAGGCTGATGGCGAACATTATAGACACGAAGAATACGAACAGGATGTGGAACTTGCCAGGCACATGCAGTTCATTCTGTAGTAGTAGGAGTTGGGATCAGCTCAGGGTTAACTTATGCCAAGCAACAATGGCAAACAATAAAAGATTTGACTTTGCTAGCATTTGCTTGATGGCCATATATTTATATATTTACTCATATTAAGTATACAACAGGTTTTGAAAGACACCTTACTTTTCCAGCAATTATCAACTTTACAGCTTCACTTCAGTATATCCATGTTATGTTTAATTTCTCTACAATAAGTAAGCAATTACTCTATTAACCCTAACACACTCAGACTCAGTCACCAAAGAGGTCTCAGTTATTCTGCCCCCTGGTCCTTCACATGTGCTAAAAATATACTCATATTCTCTTAATCACATCACACTGAGAATAGTTCAAATATCAAAATTATGAGGTACAGGCAATTTTTCAAGCCTGAGAGCATCAAACTTTATGTATATATAATTGCAGTAGGATACTGTACACACCAAAGTCAGGTACAGTGTATTATATCTAAACATTTTAATAAACATATAGGCTAATGATTGGAATGAAGCATACAAACTTTTCATACTGAAATTTAATGACATAGCTCAGATATTTATAAGTTATATCAATCTTAAAGATCTTATACATAAATAATCACTTTGCTTTGCTTACTTTGCTGCCAAAGGGACATACTGTATTATATGAGATCCTTCCAGACTCCAAAAATACAGCCAACTCATGAATCATCCATGTAGTATTTTATCAAAGTTTGAACTAAAATAATTATAATGTTATTTCACTCCCTTTATAGAATGTCTGTACTGAGTATGGCTATAACAGACATATCTCCATGTTGCCCTGTCTCTACATATATCTGTAACATTCTAACCAACTCCAATATTTACTAACGACTTTACCTTGCTCACCTTCCAGAACTTGATGAAATACTGGAGTGTGGTGGCAGCTATGAAGAGGCAGTACACTAGAGCATAGCCTAGGAAGAGGACAAAAAACTTGTAGTTGGTGAAGGCGACACAGTTGTTGACCCAGGGACAGTGATGGTCAAGCTTCAACACACACACTCCACACACCGAGCAGTGGTGACACCGGTCTGGCTTCACCTGCACACATCGCTCACAGTACCGGATGTCTGTAGCAAACAAATGCTTGTGTTATTGCAGTTATGAACTTAAGTTATTCCTTGTTTCTAAGAGAATCCCCAGAGAGGGTTTGTACAGCATACTTTTATGTGCTGTGCTGTGAAGGTACCGTATTCTTAGATAGGGATATGGCTGCCGGCTGGTATATATGATATTTCCATGAACATATGTACTGTGAAACTGGAGGCTCCTTGCAAAATATTAGACAATCTTGCATTACTTCATATCATGTAGTGTTAATCAGTATACATGTCCAACTTACTGAAAGGTACAATACAGAAACTTTTTAAAATTTCAGCACTGTTCAACTGAAGAGAATAAAATTAAAAATAGTGAAATCAATCGACTTTATACCAATGGGACATCACATACCCTGTTAGGCAATGCCTATAGTATATCTGATGATATATTAAAAGTCTCCTCACCTCCCGTCATAGTGCGGTTGTAGACAGGAAGGTTGTGCCGCTGGATGAATCTCTCCAATACATCCTTTCTCACCTCCTCCGTTTCTGCAGACTCATATCGGTCCAACTCTGAAGGGGGCAGCCGGAACTGAAAAGGTACAGATATTTTAGAAGCTGCTGTGCTACACACTCAACTTATGACATGTAATAGTGTACAATATTTGTGTTCCGTATCATCCAGTGTGCAATATGAAACAGCACAAAAGAGGCACACTTTACAGGAAAATGTAATATGTCTGTTTGAAAACATGCTTAATACTTTTGTCCTAGCCTTTGAGCACTGGATACTGAAACACACAGACCATTTTAGTGTCAAGTTATGGATGGAAGGCAATTATAAACTTAGTGTCCTAGATCTGCTAACACAAGATATAAGGGCACAAATGCTAAGAAATTATCTTTGAGAGCTCAACAATTACGTTACTATGAGCCCAGGTGGAAAAGGAATATGGCAACTACTCACCTGCTTTGGGACGGTGCCAATGTCAGTGAAGACTGTCTGCCAGTATGCCCAGAGGAAGAGGAACAGCAGGACATGGTATACCACCAAACACAGGCCTGTACAACAACAGTATTACAGTCAATCAGTTATTGAGAATTAACTTGTACAACAATATTACAGCAAGCCACACATAAGAGAAAATATGTGTTAAACAATATACAGTGTACTATACTGGTAGCATTTAAAATTTTCACATTCTTACTCATTTCATCCAATCATTTAAAACCAAAGGTACTTCAGTAAATCCTGAACAATGGCTTATGAATGTAATCTCACTTATTAGCAAAAAAATTAGTTGCAGAAAAATGATCATAAGAGTTAAACACTACAATAAAGAGCACGCATAGACAAAAAAAATAAATCACGTTACTCACATTTTTCAATGATGCTCTCAACTGTTACTGCAGAAAAAATAAAGGGACAAAATTAACATAGCTCTCTTCATTCAAATATTCATAACTGTTTACCATAATATAATAACTATATACCGGTACCTCATTTTTATCACAACCAAGTGTACTACTTTATTCCTATCACATCTGTATATGACTAACAATGTTAATACCTGTATAATCTAACAATTTGTATTATAATCATATATACAGTACAACAATATTTGCATACATTCTGTACAGGTAGTAAAAAAATTCTTGTTGAAGTTCCTCAGGCTGGTTGACAGAACAACCCTGAGGTATCAAAGTTTTTTTGGAAGTGTATTAATATTATTAAATTTATTAATACTCTTGGTTTATTTTACAGGCAGCTCCTGAGTGATCTTTTATGGAACTTTTGCAGAATCCAAGAAGCCAACAACTGCCACTGGGTGATTGCAAATGTCTTTCCGTCAATGTATGATGTTTTGCTGATTGTACTGTGTGAGTTGAATAGCAGATGTTCTCTACTAACAGTGTGATACTGGACGTGTACTAGAACTGTATCATATATACTATATACTCATGGTTACCAATATTTATAAGTACAAATGTTGAAATAAGGAGTGACGTACAAATGTTGAGTTGGATGACATAAGCGTAGTAGGACCAGACAACAACAGTGACGATGAAGAGTACCGGTAACCACTTGGCTGCCCGGAAACAGATACGACAGGGAGCTGTCACGAGAGAAAACTTTCCCGAGTGTGAGGTACTGGCAGACATCTTGGTGGCTCGGCTGGCTGACTGGATGGGGATGCTGAGGGTTTGAGAACTACTTCAGGAAGGTAAAAGTCTTGTTAACACACTGGAAGAAAGCCTAGTGATTCCTCTAAAGTGTGGCACAAATCAAACTAAGAGAAAACTGAAAGGAGCTTGCACAACACTATGAAATTCATATTTGAAGATAAATCAAAGATATAGAACAGTATTTCTCTTACATATTCTGAACATATAGGGTACAGTAATACAGACTCCAAAGAATTAAAACCTATAGTGAGGTAATCCACAAATATAACACTGGTAACTCACCAAGAGAGGGTCAAGGTGAGGAAGATGGTGGAGGGAAGTGAAGGGATACCAACCTAATCATAGTGTTCTTTCTCTTAACTTTCCCAGAGCCATCCTCAATTTCTCTCCTCTCCCTGGTCACAACACTTTTATTCTTGCCCTGTTGATAAAAAGTGTATAATGTACAGTATTACTGAAATTTATAAAAGTACGGTACATCATATATGATTTTTTTTTTTCATACTGGTGAAAAAGCAAGAAATATCTATCCGTTGCCCTACATCATAATTCAATATATTGGTTGGGTGTATAGAGCTGTGAACAAGCTCTCAGAAAAACAAAAAAGTCAAGTAAATTATATGATAGCATAAAAAATACCTGTTATGCAGGGAAAAAGGTAACACTTAAATTATAACTATAGTTATACTATTGTTATGCCAAACATCTATTTTTCTATTTGTTTTTTGTGATCTGTGACAAGTATAAAGAAGGTGTTGTCACCTACTGAGGCAGAAAGGAGACAATCAACACCTTGAAGGTCTTCTGTCTCCATCTAATGTAACACATGTGAAGCACCCAACACCTTGAAGCTTCCCTCGTTAATCTCTGGTCTCAAATGTCACAGGCAACTGCCCAACTACAATCCCATGAAGATGATGGTGAACCCTTGAATAATAGAGTTGATTGATTGGTTGATATTATGCGCCGCAACAGAGGTCATATAGCAGCAACAGATGGTGACGGAGAAGTTAGACAGCCAGCAGGATGGAAATAGAAAGAAAAGACGGACAGTTGAATAATTGAAAGCTAGTGGCTGGGGCCGAAGGGCCTCCAAAACCGTTAAAGTATTGCCAATATCATTACACGTAATAAACTCGTACTGGGTCGAATAGCAGAGGTCAACTGTAAAGTCATATACTGTACCACCATATTTTAGAACCAAACTTTAGGACAACTAAATACAGCCCATAGTACCACCAGGTCATTAATATTATTTTGTACTATCGTTATATCACAAAATGGTCAGTTATATTCCCAAAAATGAACCATACATTGGGACAGTATGCATGTTATCTAAAAGCCATAAACATAGGACGAGAATAGGAGAACACGCCATTATATCATCAAAAAGAACAAGAGAACACGCATACCATTATATCAAGAAAAAGGATAATTATTGAAATTGCCGTTTTGTAGCAGTGTTGCCAGATCCGACTAGGTTCCAGTATTTTGCCCCGGTCATTTCCTGTACTTTACCACAGTGGTAAATAATGAAAGAATTGCCGTTATCGCTTACGGTTTTCTGCCTTCATTACCCACTTATTTAGACCATTCTAAGACTATTTTCTTCTATGGTAATTCCTCCGCAAATGCCCCATTTCCAAGATAGGGCATATTCAAATGGGGCATTTTGAAATCAGCCTGACCTTATCTAACCTTATGTAACCTAACCTAGACCACAGCAGACTATTGGAACCTAACCTGGACAAACTACCAGGAAAAAACCGTGGTATAGTACAGGAAATGACCGGGGCAAAATACTGGGACCAAGCCGGATCTGGCAACACTGCTACAAAACTGCAATTCTTTCAATAAATACTACCACGGTTATTTCCCGATAGTTTGCCCATATTAGGTCCCGTTAGTCTGCTGTAGTTTAGGTTAGGTTAGATAAGGTCAAGTATAAGGTCAGGCTAATTTCAAAAGGCCCCATTTGAGGAGGAAATGCCATAGAAGAAAATAGTATTAGAATGGTCTAAATAAGTGGGGGTTAATATTGAAAAAAGATACTGTTATTGAGTATGGTTTTTCTACCTTCATTACCCACTAATTTAGACCATTCTAAGACTATTTTCTTCTATGGCATTTCCTCCGCAAATGCCCCATTTCCAAGATAGGGCGGGCATATTCATATGGGGCATTTTGAAATTAGCCTGACCTTACCTAACCCAGACCACATCAGACTACCGGGACCTAACCTGGGCAAACTCACTGGAAAAAACCATGGTAAAGTACAGGAAATGACCAGGGCAAAATATTGGGACCTAGCTGGATCTGGCAACACTGCTACACAATGGTAAGTCTTTCCATAAATACCAAAGTGGGTAATGAAGGTAGAAAAACCTTACGCAATAACGGTAATTCTTTCAATATATACCATTATATCATCAAAAAGAACAGAACATACCAATATATCAATAAGAACAGGAGAACACGCCTTTATATCATCAAAAAGAACAGAACACGCCATTATATAAAAAAGAACACGCCTTTATATCATCAAGAACAGGAGAACACGTCATTAAAACTCCAAAAAACAGCAAATAGAACAAGAGAACAAGTCATTACGGGTGTTTAATAAAAGCCTTGAACACCTCGAAAGTCAAATCCTCCAAAGTTGTAATAGTTAATGAGAACACGTCGTTATAACACCCTAAATAACACTAATAAATAACACTATACATGTTATTTATAGTCCTCAACACCTCATAAGTCCATACACGCCTCACCTTGTCTTACACACACTGGAATTTAGGCATTGGAGGGAAAATTTAGGTGTTATTTTAGGTCCAGCCTTTCACAAACAACCTGACAAACGAGAGAAAAACAAATCTATATATAAACTCTTGGACCGGATGAGTAGAGAAGGATCGGATCGTATTAAAAGAATCTCAACTCTACATAGTGACCGGTGATCCTCCTTGTAAGATATAAATTCGATGTTCATTTCCGTGTTTGAAGGAGGTTCAATTATGCAATTTTACCTATGATTCTCCTTTTTAGGCCCGAGACACACGGGCGCTTTGTGGTGGCTACATTGTGGCTGATAAAGGCGATAATTATGTGGATATATCCATGGATTATTATTACCTTACTCCCCCATTGACTCAAAACATTGCCTCGGCCGCTTTAAACCCATTATAATTATGCTCTTATTTTCTCATATTGACTATAATTTGAGCCAGAAAGACTTGAATTTGTTCCATAATTACATGATAAACTACATAAGATGATCTAATTATGTGTATTATCAAAAATACTTAAAAGTACATTAAATACAGCAGTTTGAAACCCATTGATGATTAGAGGCAGGACAATTTGCTGGCCACCGAGTGACCACATGTGGTCCGCGTGTATCGGTCCAAAACACAAATCGCCGCCACACGTGACTGGGATCCGCCTCTCCGACACACTCGCTTATGTAGTGTACGGGCCACGTCCCACTTAGCGCCCACTACTATGTGTATATAGTCCCTTATATATATAGTGGCCACCACAAAGCGCCTGTGTGTTCCGGGTATGGCATTAGAAACAGGATTTCGATGCAAGGTAAATTAATTTCTCTTTCATTTGAGATGATGGCCTTCAACTCGACATATTAATTTGTGATTCTCTTATATAGATTTTTGCTGTTAATTTTTGTAACTGGAGAAGAATTCAATTAAACAAATTGACTCATAGTTTTCGTTCAAGATCCAATTTTGATATTTACAGACGGATGATCACTTTCAACTTTTTTATTATCAACTTTAAGATAGAACAGATTATAAAGTGGAACAGAGAAAGACTGCTAGACCAAATTAGATCTGCTATAATACAGTTGTCACAAGAGAGGAGACACACAAGACAGACAACAGACAGGGTGGGGGGGTTAGGGGTGTGCGGAAATAGGTTACAGGCTTTCTACCCCCCCATTCCTGTCCCCCCCCCCCAAGCCTGTGCCCTACTCCCGCACCCCCTTAAATTAAGACTATTTATTACCCTGTCCATATGACAGCAAGTAATGTATGCCTCCATTATGGGGCCATAGGAAGTTATTGCCTGCTATGGATGTGGGCTCTGAATGGGGGCAGCCTTTTAGGCATTTGGGTGCCCCTTCGGATCAGAAGAGATGTGTTTGTGTTTCTCTGTCCCTCTCTCTTTTATTCTGTACACTCGTGATAAGTAATCCCTGACCATGGAGAGACGAACGGCAGGCACCACACACACACACACACACAGCATTCGAACTCAGCTTCTATTGGTGTACTGGGTGGGGAAATGAGCAATACCAGGCGATTCGAAGCTTTCTGTTCCTCACACTCTGAGCTTCTCTTGTCGTTCAATTGAATGAATAGGCCCCTTGTTTTAAATAAATTGAGGGCCCTTACTGGAGCTTTTGTGAATCCTCCAAAATAATCCAGGCCACAGAATCCTTCAGTATTTCTAATAGGGATCTGTTGCCTGGAGTAGTTTGGAGAATTCATAGAGCTCCAGTAAGGGCCCTCAATTTATTTTTTTATTAAACTACGGGCGTAACTTATGTCTAGTGTAGATGTCACTATAATAGGCATCTAGCTGGCGGCACAACAGCTATATAGGGTCATGTACTGTACAGCCACTGCCCGCAGAGAGAGTGCAGTTGTGATAGTAAGAAGTTCATTTACACTAATCATCACAATAATGGAGCATTCCACTTACCTCAAGAGCCTTAGTGCAACAGACCATGCCTCTTACCTACAGAAATTAAGTAGTGCTGGTGTGAGCGTGGATCCATATGCAGTGTCCAAGTGTAAATTCAGTACTGACTTTGAGCGCTACCCTCCGGTTACATATCTCGACATGATTGACTACTTTATTTCTTCACCAAACCCAGACTACAACTACGAGACAATGAAATAAACATGTAATTCTTGGTTACACAAGTCTAACACTGTGTACAATTACCTGAAATGAAGTGCTTGGAGCAGACTAGCCAGTTTTCAGGGTTTGATGTCTCCACTCTGGATATTCTCAATGCTCTCATTTTAAAGGTAATTATCCTAGATTAACGTAATTTGGGGGTATTTAGAGTAAAGTTTTGACAATCTAGGGTAATTTAAACAACTTTTTAAGGTAATACCATAAATACTTCATGAGAACCCTGGATATTCTGGACAACCACACACTCCTTCGTCTAGTTAGCAACTTCTCATGAGCTTCTCCTTGGGTTTTTACCACCTTTGGGATCCGAAATCTTGACACACCAGGAGTCTTGTCTGAGTTACTGCATCCTACTATACAGCAGTAATTTCGCATCTTGAATTTTGTCCGAAAAGGAGGTATTAAAAAACATACAGCTCCCTGCAAACTGCCCTCCCCTTGTCAGGGTTACCAATATGAGAAGTTTCGGGAGGCGCTAGACTTACTCCTCAAAAACGGTATTTTTAATAAAAGGCCGACGTATACTACCGACTTTTATAAATGAATATTTGCTTTTTGTTACACCAAGATTCTGAAATAATAAAAAAAACACCAATAAAAGGCGCAACAAAACATTGTAAATATAAGATATACATGGTCAACCCGTTAACCCCCCCATACAGGGTATCAATTTCAGGGGGCGGAGCGTGTGGTCCGAATGATGACGTCACGGCCAAATGTCACCGCCTACCAACAAACACACGAGTGAGAATGGATAGTTTTATGGGGAAACTCTCCCTGCTGTGTTCTCTTCGAGTTAATGTGTGTTGTGTGTTATGAGGAAAGGTGTTTAATATGCACACAAATATTTCATATACTTTGTGCGAATTTCTATTTGGCCCTATAAGACTTTTATATGTTAAACAATACGGATATTGAGAGAATGAAATATCATACTGTTTTTTTCTTTTTCTTTTTCGTTTTAGTGTTTGTTACACTATATTTTAATTTAAGAAAGAAAGAAAGATAGAGAGAGGAAGAAAGAAAGAGAAAGGAAGTAAGAAATGAATAAATAAAGAGAGAGGGTGAGAGAGGAGAGGCATGTGATACATCTAATGGGAATGTAGTCACCTGACCATAGCCAGTAATCTGTATTAATTACAGGAATTGTCCCTCCCACAATTAACACCTTCCATGTCCAAAACACTCCTTAACTTTTGAATATATATATATATATATATATATATATATATATATATATATATATATATATATATATATATATATATATCTCGCACCCCCCCCCCCCCCCAAATTTGGTTTTCTATTACACAGTTCTATCCACTTTCGTGTAAGCTCTTCACTTTGGGAAATCTGTGAAATAGTACACTCTTTTCCTTCGGAATTAATTTGAACTTATAAACACAGTCATCTACACAACATACACTAGGCATATTTATGGTCAAGACACGTCACAGAATATCTCACCCCCCCCGGAGGGAGGTCTTGGAGCGAAACGGGTTGACCGTGTATACCTGGGCCATGGTAAATATAATCTAGAAAAGACGCTAAGGACACGAAACTCTCGCTAGATCACTTTAAAAAGCATTAAATGGAGCTCCCAAAGCACTAAGTTGGCAACTCTTATCCTTGTAAACAAAGCTCCTGCCTTACCATGATGGCCGCCGAGCGTGTCGTGACGTCACAGTGACGTCACGCGAAAACACCCTAATTCCCACGAAACACCGCCTATATGGAAGGACCTTGTTTCGTGGCATGGTCAGGAGGAGGGAAATCATTAGAAGTCTCCCATTTTCATACACGATCACAGGGTCCTTAAGGGGGTAATTCCCTTTTGGTGCATTGGAGTATGTTAATTCCTCTAAATTATGCCAGGAAACAGGACCAAGTTAACACAAATAATAGTGTTCTGTTGCTTGAAATAGTTTGGAGGATTCAGTTGCTCCAGATTTACCAACACAAAACTTCCCCCTTAATACTGGGTCGATACTAATTATGACTCGTGACTGTATTGTTGGACACAGGAATGGTTGGTACAGCCCAGCAGGTGGAAGATACTTGTCCCGTTTGAGTAACCAGTGTCTATTATCAAGTACTGTACTTGCTTTTTATTACCATCCTCAATACTGACTTCTGCCCCTGATGTCTCCCATTTGGCACTAATTAAGGAACTTGGTATTGGGAGAAATGGATCATCTTTCACCTGGGCTGTACCACCAATTCATGTGTCCAACTGTACATACATACATACATCATCTAGGAATTAACTCTAAAACTGCTACAACGGGAAACAAACAAACAAACACGAATGATATCAAAGAGTTAGTTCTCTCTATATATAAAGCTAGGAGTAGTTGGCCCGGCAGTTGGAGCACCGGGTTCGACGCATGAGGAAACAGCAGATGAGACCAAGAGGGAACAACCAGATGCCCAGACAAATGCCACAGCAGGTGAACTCATTGGTCAGGACTCCACGCTGCAGGTAGAAGGAAAATATACATACAGAAAAAGTAAATAGAGTATCAAACATGGATGGAGAGTTAGAGTTATTCTTATTATTAGTCTGTCTTTATTAGCTCATGCAGTTCCATAATTGACTCATACACTTCAACAATAATAATAATATGTTTCTCTACCAACATACATACATACATACCTGACAAGCTGGGCAGGTAGGAGCCATAACCACGACATTGGTGGTGGCTACTGGCTCAGGCTGATATACCGTCACTGAAACAGGCTGTTGTTGTTGAGGTGGAGGTCCCATTGGCTGTTGTTGTTGGTGTGGGAATGGTGGTGGTGGTCCTTGGCTGAATCCTACAGGTGCTGTCTGGGTGTTGGCTGAGTAAGGTGGTGGGGGCTCTAGTGTAATTGTAAGAAGGGGGAAGTTTTGTGTTGGTAAATCTATAGTCTGTTCAAAACTTGTGTTCCGCTGGCCTCTTATTATGCTTAGATAGATAGAAATAGATAGATAGATAGATAGACAGATAAGAGATAGATAGAAATAGAGACAGATGGAGATAGATAGACAGATAAGAGATAGATAGAAATAGAGACAGATGGAGATAGATAGAAAGATATAGATAGAAATAGATATAGATATAAAGATATAGATAGAAATAGAGACAGATAGATAGAGGAAAATGGAACACTAGTTTTGAACAGAGTATAGCTGGAGCAACTGAATCCTCGAAAACTATTATATCTCTTATTAGTAACATTGAAGTTATTTGTTTACTAGGATAATTTGGAGGATCAGTAGCCCCTCCAATTTAACAACAACAACAAAAATTACCACCTTAATTAAACAAGTGGGTGGTAAGCAAACATTACATTACATTAAATCAGTAGGGGATTATGATTATATATATATATTTTTTTTTCTTTTCGGACAATGCACCAAGATATATATTTCCCTGACTTATGACGGTGACTAAATAACAATGGTAATTTTCAAACACAATAAATAGCCTACATCAAGCAATTACAAACACAATGGAGCAAGTGATTTCACAGATAATAAAAACACCAACCAACGATTTCTCTGCCTTCTGACTGTGACTTTATTTCTTTTTTTTCTTTTTTTGTAGTTCATTAAGAGATTATACACAAATTACAATGAATGAATGAATGAATGAGTGGCCCACCTTTGGAGAATGTAGTGGCTGGAGTTTGTTGGTCCATTATTTTATAGTAGTAGTAGTAGTAGTAGTAGTAGTAGTAGTGGTGGTTTGTGAAGTGGTGGTTGTTGGAAGCAAACACCAAACTCCTGGAATTAAATACAAATCTGGAATTATTGAAAGTCTGGAATTAATTAATGAGACTGGAAGTAATGAGTCTGGAATTAATTATTGAAAGTCTGGAATTAATTATTGAGAGTCTGGAATCAATGAGAGAGAGAGAGAGAGATAGAGAGAGAGAGAGAGAGAGAGAGAGAGAGAGAGAGAGAGAGAGAGAGAGAGAGAGAGAGAGAGAGAGAGAGAGAGATGCTAACAGTCAGAGGGTTACACATCTGAGATAAGATAGAAACTGACGACTGATAAACACATTCTCTGGCGACAAGAGGAAATTACATTACGTCACCCCTACAATAAATAAATAACCTCTTTGGAAAGTATATAATAATTCACTGTTTAATTAAGGAGATATAATTATAATATATATATAGCACACTTTTAATATACTGGACTATATGGATTCCTCCAACCCAAATAATTATAATGTCAGGAAACAGGACCAGCTAGAGATTAATTAAGAGAAATAATGGATGGTGTCCTGTTGCTTGGAATAGTTTGGAGGAATCAGTTACTCCAGATTTACCACCAATACACTAAGAGAGAATACAGTAGTCACTTTTAGGAGATTCTGGAGGACTATAATTATATACTGTATGTTTTGGAGGACTATAATTATTATGTTTCCCATGGCATCTTTTGGAGGAACCATCAGCATGCAGTAGGAACCTTAATTAGAAAGTTGCTGTTGTTGTTGTTGTTATTATTATGCTGTTTTCTAAAGGCTGTATGAAAGGTGTTGTTGTTGTTATTATTGTTGTTATTATTATTATGCTGTTTTCTAAAGGCTGTATGAAAGGTGTTGTTGTTGTTGTTGTTATTATTATTGTTATGCTGTTTCTAAAGGCTGTATGAAAGGTGTTGTTGTTGTTGTTGTTGTTGTTGTTATTGTTATGCTGTTTCTAAAGGCTGTATGAAAGGTGTTGTTGTTGTTGTTGTTGTTGTTGTTATTGTTATGCTGTTTCTAAAGGCTGTATGAAAGGTGTTGTTGTTGTTGTTGTTATTATTGTTATGCTGTTTCTAAAGGCTGTATGAAAGGTGTTGTTGTTGTTGTTGTTGTTATTATTATTATGCAGTTTTCTCAAGGTTGTTTTGGGAGAGTTAGTTGTCATGCCATCACTGTACTTCCTTTCAATAATTATAATTCAACGATTGACTGTCCTTCCTTCCACTCCTTTTTGCTTCCATTGTGCTTGTTGTTGTCCCATGCATACAAAAATGGCGTCCTTAATGATATTTTGTGTGTGTGTGTGTGTGTGTGTGTGTGTGTGTGTGTGTGTGTGTGTGTTCTGTCCTAGAAGTTTTACCCACCAGGCCACACATACAAATATAAGTTCATTATTATTCATTATAAATTATTCACCTGTCTCTCCTTCCGTCGTGCTTACCGTCCCAGTTCTTAAGGGGGTGCGGGAGTAAGGGGACAGGCTTGGGGGGGGGGGGGTTAGGGGGTTTTGAGGGGTGAAGGAGTAGGGAGACAGGCTTGGGGAGGGGCTAGGGGTGTGTGACAATAGGGGGCATGCTTTCTACCCACCACAAGCCTGTCTCCCTATTCCCACACACCCCCAAGCCTGTCCCTCTATTCCCGCAACCCCCCAGTCCCCGCCAAGCCTGTCCCTCTATTCCCACACCCCCTTAAACACAATACATATATATATCACACTTACAGAGAGAGAGGTGGGAAGACTGTTGTTGTTGTTGTAAGTTGAGTATACACGTGGTGGTCTGGAAGAGTAGTAAGGCAATGCTGACTGAGTTTCTGATGTGTATGTGAGAGAGAGAGAGAGAGAATAACACTACAGGAGGTTAAGCAGCAATATACCTGTCTCTGTTCACTCACTCACTCACTCACTCTACCTCACCGGATCTACTGTACACTTATACCTGAACGCTTTATCTCTCTCTCTCTCTCTGATAAGATAATGGGACGATAATGACTATAAGACACACCAACCCTGCCTTAAAGGGGTTATAAATGACAGGCTACACTTCTGGTATATATGAATCCTACACTCAAAATCCTTAATTAAAGGGATGTGGGAATAAGGGGACAGGCTTGGGGGGGGGGGGGGTTGGGGGTGAAGGAGTAGGGGGATAGGCTTTGGTTTTTTATTTTTTTTGGGGGGGTTAGGGGGTTGAGGGAATAAGAGGACAGGCATTCTACCCACCCCAAGCCTGTCCCCCTATTCCCACACCCCCCAGTCCCCCCCCAAGCCTGTCACCCTATTCCCACACCCCCAAGTCCCCCCAAGCCTGTCACCCTATTCCCACACCCCCAGTCCCCCCCAAGCCTGTCACCCTATTCCACACCCACAAGTCCACCCCCTCAAACCTGTCCCCCTATTCTCACACCCCCTTGATTAAGTACTCTGAGCAGACGACAAAAGTTGAGACATTTCCACGAGAACACTAATTAATAAATGTACAGTCACGAGCACTAATAAATATACAGTATTGGTTGAAGCTTTGAACAGTTCCAATTCACCAATGAAGTAATTCCAATGGAGATGTTATTGTGTATTTATTTACAGTCTCTAGCTAGGTATTCGAAGCAAACCTGTATACTGTCTCTGGGTAGTTAGGGTATTAGATATTAGTTATGGAGATGTTATTTTGTATTTATTTACTGTCTCTAGCTAGGTATTCGAAGTACACCTGGATATTGTCTCTGGATACTGTCTCTGGGTAGTTAGGGTATTATATATTAGTTATGGAGATGTTATTTTGTATTTATTTACTGTCTCTAGGTATTCGAAGCACACCTGTATACTCATTAGTGCTGGTGACTGTACCTGTGTGTTTACTTGGTGGTAGTGACAACAACAACCACAACAACAACAACAACCACAACAACAACAACAACAACAACCACAACAACAACAACAACAACAACCACAACAACAACAACCACAACAACCACAACAACAACAACAACAACAAGTCAGAGTACAGAGGGCAAGGCTTTATCGGGAAAGTAAATACAATACATTCTAAATATGTATGGAGTCTCGGAACGAATGAGAAGATTTAGTTTGGATCGAGGTGACATAGTGGTAGTGACGAAGTATGATTGTCAGTAATGTTATTCAGTCATCAACAAGTACAGTCGGCGGCAATAGTCCTGTGTTCAAGGACTCGAGAAATACGCACGTTTTCTACACTTAATAATCTCGAGTCTATGAACATCATGTGCCTCGGTGAAGCAAGTGAGGCGACAGGACTTTTGCCGCCGACTGTACAAGTAAAGCCACATATCTGATGAACTAAAAGTGTTCACGTGTCTTCAGTATTTGACAACAGAAATAAAAATAATACAGTTGTTGTGTAATGGTGATGATTTGGGAATACTGTATCTCCACAAACAGTTGGTCGTATAATTAGTCAAACATTTTAATTAAATAAACCCTTGTTGCAACACCAGCCTTTCTTGCAAGGTATATAAAGTTCCCAAGATTGCAAGTCGAAATTCAGCCAAAACTAACCCTGGAGTAGTGGTTTCTCTAGATGACACTATTGTAAGGATTGTTGTGACCAGGGAGTAGGAAGTAAAAAAAAAAAAAAAAAAAAAAAAAAAATTGTTCCCTGTTAACGTTGTGATTTAAGAACACAAAACCAAACTTGATTAGGCCTAAATTATGATGGGAATAATCTTTTAGTTAGGTTAGTTTCGATTCATCAACCATTAGTATTGTCAAAAAAAACAAAAAGTAAAACTAAGGGTACATACCGGTATGGTATCAAAGGAAAAAGAAATGCCCAGACTGTATATCAAACCCATATTTGTTTTTCTTCCCCTATATATAGTCATAACAAAACAAACAAACAAACAATACTTTATTTGCATTATTATAGGAAATTCTTGTTTTTAACGTCAACATTGTGGTATGCACAAATCACGTGTTATTATTGTATATTCAACAAGTGTACGTACAGCAACTGCCTTCATTATTGTGTCCATCCATCCACAGGCACGAACAGTCAACTTCTTTAGATACTAACAAGATGGAATGGAAGGACAGAACAACTTTCATACCTTTCAACACCTTAAACTCCTCTATCACCTTTCAACACCTTAAACTCCTCTATCACCTTTCAACACCTTAAACTCCTCTATCACCTTTCAACACCTTAAACTCCTCTATCACCTTTCAACACCTTAAACTCCTCTATCACCTTTTGTCCATCAACTGCATCTATCATTTCTAAAATTACTTCATACTGTATGATAGTCAAAACAAAATAAAACATTATTGGAACAGTTTATTACACATCTTTTGTGTCTTGAATATAATTATATGGCAAAAAAGACAATAAGGAGTGAGGGAGGAATGAAAGTAAGAGGGGAACAGCTGTACTATGTAATATTATGTGAGGAGAGAAGTTACCCCAAACCCATTACAGTCATGTTGGAGTCACACTGAGAGGGGTAACCTGCCAACCATGTAATACATCATTGTCTCTTCTGGTGGGATGAGTGAGGTCTT
>JAWZYT010003708.1:37500-40000 GCA_034508575.1 Petrolisthes manimaculis | reverse complement strand
CAATGATCGATTGTGTATTTGTGTGCGTGCTCGAGTTAATGACTGAATGTGTAATAATAATAATAATAATAATAATAAACGGTTTTATTAATGAGAGTGGCAGCCTGGAGCTGAAAATATACAGTAATGAATAGATGTAAATATATAAATAAGATTACTGGAAAGAAACATAAAATATATACAAGGAAACAAGGCAGTATATTGGATAGACTATGTATGTGTTGTTAAGTAGGTGAACAATGGCTGGGATGGCACTGTTCTTATACCTATCAGTGCAGGCTCTTATTGGCTGTAGTTTATTGGTGTGACGGAGTGCACGAGGTGGACGAGGTATTGTAGGTGGAAGGAAGTATCGGTGACGTGGATGTTGTAGTAGTCCCTGGCCGAATGAGAGTAGTGTCTGATAGTGGAGCTGACTGAGGGATAACATGTTGAGGGTGGAGAGAGCATTGTTATACCCTGTGTACTCACCACCCAGTATTATTTTGCATGCCCTTTTTTGTACTCTCTCAAGTTGAAGTTTCTGGGTGGTGTTAATAGAGGATGACCAGGCCGGTGACGCATAGGACAGCTTGGGTAGTATGAAGGAGCTATTGATAGTACTAAGCTCCAACATGGGTGTCCCAAATGACCTCAGTCGTCTTAACATGTAGAGACGGTACGAGGCTGACTTGACCGTGTTATTCACATGTTCCTTCCAGTTGAGTTTATGGTCAAAGGTGATACCTAGGAGTTTGGTGGACTGTACTAACTGGAGAGGATGGTCACCCATAGTCATTGATGCTGGTTGTACTTGGGTGGCGGCGGTGTTGAAATGCATAACTACAGTCTTATCATGGTTAATAATAATAATAATAATAATAATAATAATAATAATTTTATTTTCCACCAATAGTAGTTATTCTTGTTGCATTTATATACAGTGGTTATTATGGTGACCTTGTTGACTGTAGTCCATGCCTGCAGTAAGTTCAGGATACCTTGTAGTGGTGTGTAGTCTGGTGAGGTGTTTGTTATCCACTGTTATCCCCACCCTACAGTCATCCATATACTTCCATCTGGCAGGTGTGTGTGTGAATGAGTTAATGCTTAAATGTGTGTGTGTGTGTGTGAATGAGTTAATGCTTGAATGTGTGTGTGTGTGTGTGTGAATAAGTTAATGCTTGAATGTGTGCGTGTGTGTGAATGAGTTAATGCTTGAATGTGTGTGTGTGTGTGAATGAGTAACCTTCAACAACAACAACAATTAACAAACATTATATATTATTACCTTGAACATTAATTAACACACGAATATAAATTAAATCCACGAGTTATTTCACTTAATAAATTAAATAAGGACCCTGTGTTCGTGTATGAGAATTGGAGGCTTCTGATTCCTCCTGACCATGCCACGAAACAAGCTCCTTCCATGTAGGTGTGTAGGTGTGTGTGTTTAATAATAATAATAATAATAATATACGGTTTATTGGTGAATGGCAGCTGATAGGCTGAAAATATACATAATACATTTAAAATGATAATAAAATGAGGATGAATGAATGGATACATGTATAAATATTAGGGATGAATAATAAATTGAACATAATAAATTGCTGTTGATGGTGACGTTGTTGGTGGTTGTCCATGTCTGTAGTCTGTCGAGAATATGCTGGAGTGGGGTGTAGTCTGGTGAGTCATTGTTGATGGTGATACCCACTGTTGAGTCATCAACGTACTTCCAACGGAATGGTGTTCCCATTAGGGCATCATTGATCAGCATCAGGAAGCACAGGGGACCCATTTTAGTGCCTTGCGGCACCCCATTTGTCATTGGCTGGGGGGGTGAGATACTGCCCTGATATCTTACAACCTGTTGCCTCTCACAAAGGAAGTTGACCAGCCAGGAAACCAGGTTGGGATGAAACCCCATTTCTATTGCCTTATTGATGACTATTGTATGATCTACCAGGTCGAATGCCTTCCTAAAATCAATAAATACAGTTGCAACTGATGTTCTACGTTTATCTAAATTTGTGTGGATGAAGTCCAAGAAACTGACAAGGCAATGAGTGGTGGAAGATGTTTTTACATTTGTGTGTGTGTGTGTGTGTGTGTGTTGTGGCAATATTTGAAGGACTCATTTTTTTTACCTCCCATATTTTTACAACATCACAGACAAGGTTCTCTGAAGTTAATAAATAATCACTGCAGTCATTGTCACATAATAATTGGAGCACCTTCATTCCTCCAAAGTATGCCAGGAAACAGATCGAAATAAACAAAAATAAATGGGGTTGATTAAGAGGAGTAAACTATTATGGAAAATTGAAAGGCTACTGATTCCTGGGGGATGTGTTTTATAGGTGATTTTGGAGGCCTACATTGACTCCAAATTCACCACAAAAGGTTGATTCCCTTAAATATTGGAGCAAATGGTTCCTCCACGTGCAAAATTCCAAGCAACATGTAACCTATTTTAATATTTTAGTTCATCTGAGATGGTTTTGTTTCCTGGCAT
>JAWZYT010003708.1:22500-25000 GCA_034508575.1 Petrolisthes manimaculis | reverse complement strand
CCACTTTCCTCCCCCCCACTCTCTCCCTTTCCTCCATTCTTCCTCTCCAATAACTCGTTTATACCTCTTCCCTTAATCCCTTATCTCTCAAATCTCTTTCCTCCCCTTTTCCTCCACTTTCAATTTCTTCCCTCCAATCTATTTCTGCCTCCCTATTCCTTCCACTCTCTCTCTCTCTCTCTCTCTCTCTCTCTCTCTCTCTCTCTCTCTCTCTCTCTCTCTCTCTCTCTCTCTCTCTCTCTCTCTCTCTCTCTCTCTCTCCTTCTCTTCATTCCCCATCTCTCCTTTCCATCCTATCTCCTAACCCTTTCTCTCCCACTCTCTCTCCATTCTCTCTTCTAACATAAGATAAGATAAGATAAGATAAGATATACTTTATTGTCTTATTGCATTATATATACAACGAGAAATTTGTTGTGGTGAGAGCTCCATACAGTATTGGACAATGAATACAAATATAACTTCACATTACACGTAACACATTAGGGAATCATACATGTCTCACCTATCACAAACATAATATTAAAAACTTTGCACACATACTTAAAATAGAGGGTATAATGTAAAATAAACTCTATTGTCAAAATACATATATCTATATGATAAAAGGTTAAACATAGTGCAATCCCAAACACACACATACATCCATACATACGCACACATACATATATACATACACACATACACACACACATGCAGTACAATGTAAAGTATAAAACAAATAAAAGTCTACATCATCTACCTTCACACACACATACATCCATACATACACCTACATACATACACCCATACATAAATACCTACACACAACCATACATACATACATACACACACACATACAGTACAATGTAAAAAGTATAAAACCAATATAGTGTACATCATCGTGATGCCGTACGATTAAAAATTTGAATACTATTCGGAACAAATGAATCTTTGAACCGATCTTTGGTAGCCTTAGGAACTGTCAACCTTTTACCTGATCTTAAGAACACGTAATTGTTATGCAAAGGATAGTTTACATCAGACATAATCTTATCGGTTTGTTTTAACATCAACTCCCTCCCTCCTTTCCCTCCTATCTCCTAACACCCTTTCCCTCCCTCCCTCCCACTCTCTCTCTCTCCATTACATCCCATCACCAAACCCGATCTCCCTCCCTCCCTCCAACCAACCAACCAATCAAGTAACACCCCTAGTTCCTCATCCACCTGTTATCCCCCCACCCAACACCCCTCCTCATCCACCTGTTATCCACCCAACCAACACCCCTCCTCATCCACCTGTTATCCACCCAGCCAACACCCCTCCTCATCCACCTGTTATCCACCCAGCCAACACCCCTCCTCATCCACCTGTTATCCACACACCTTGCTCCATCCATTACCTTTTACCTACATTAATCTCTTCCCTTTGACAACAACAGGTGCAGGACATTAATAAGGGGAGGAATTCACTTTTGTTTACATTCATTGGATATTGGTTGAGTGTGTAGGGGCAACCCTATTCTATCCTATATGTATACCATTGAACATTACCACATTAATTGGAGGAGGAGGAGGAGGAGGAAGAGGAAAAGGAAGAGGAGGAGGAAGAGGAGGAGGAAGAGGAGGAGGAGGAGGAGGAGGAGGAGGAGGAGGAGGAGGAGGAGGAGGAGGAGGAGGAGGAGGAGGAGGAGGAGGAGGAGGAGGAGGTAAAAAAACAGGACTAGATGAAAAAAAAAATGGTGTTCTTTCTGTTGCTTGGTTGACTAGTTTGGAGGATTCAGTTACCTAATTACTCCAGATTTACCAACACTGTATACCTTAGTAGTAACCTCTTAAAACTCTTGTATGTACTTATTATTATGTATAGAAGGAGAGAAAAGTAGAAGAAGAAGAAGTAGTATTTTTGAGTAAGCTGGTCCGTGTTTCATGCTTTATCTGCTTATATAAACGCATGTACCCCCCCTAACCCCCCCCCCTCCAACCCCCACTCCCCCCCAACCCCCCTAGCTTGTCAGGCTGGTAGTGGCTTAGAAAAACTATAAATTGGCTGAAAAAAACAGAGACAGGAAAAGTGATGATTATAACCACCAGCAACTTTGTTTTATGGTGTTCCCAGCTGGCCCTTCCCTTCCCTTCCCTTTCCTTTCCTTTTCTTTCCTTTCCTTCCCTTCCCCATCACTCCCACTCGTTACCTTTCCTTTCCTTTCCATCCCTTCCCTTTTCTTTCCTTTCCTTTCCTTCCCTTCCCCATCACTCCCACTCGTTCCCTTTCCTTCCCTTCCCTTCCCTTCCCTTTCCTTTCTTTTCCTTCCCATCCCTTCCCATCTCATCCCTACCCTTCCCTTTACACCCCATCCCTTCCCTTTCCTTCCCTACCCTACCCTTCCCATCCCATCCCATCCCTACCCTTCACCATCACACCCACTCGTTCACTTTTCCTCTGGGGGGGTGTGGGTGGGAGAGGGAGGTGTATATATCCATGTGGTGTTGGAAAGAGGAAACAAATGAGACAGAAA
>JAWZYT010003708.1:5000-17500 GCA_034508575.1 Petrolisthes manimaculis | reverse complement strand
TAGTCAACCATTCCAATAGACAAATGGACGACTACACAGAAAACAACAACAACAACAACAAATAATCATGTAGTATATAATAAAAATGACTCCGTGACGACCCAACTCATAGATATCAACAATAACAACAACAACAACAACTACAACTACTACGACCACCCTGGTTTACTACGACCACACCTACGACTACTACCACCACAACAACAAACGACGACTACTACTACTACCACTCTTACTACTACTACTACTACGACCACAACAACAACTACGACTACTACTACCACCACATACTACCTCTACCACTCTTACTACTACTACTACTACTACTACGACCACAACAACAACGACTACTACCAAACCAACCACGACCCTTGCAACTACGACCCCCAAAAAACGACCCACAAACATCATCAAAAGACAAAAAAAACAAAATGAAGCTGGTGTTCTTAATATTAATTCAGGGAGTAATACTATTATTATTTTGGTATATTGAAGAGCTTTGATTCCCCCAAATTTTGCCAGGAAACAGGGGACCAGATCAAACTTAATAATAATAATAATAATAATAATAATAATAATAATAATAATAATAATAATAATAATAATAATAATAATAATAATAATAATAATAATAATAATAATAATAATAATAATAATAATAATAATAATAATAATAATAATAATAATAATGATAATGATAATGATAATAAAATAATAATAATAATAATAATAGTAATAACAATAATAATAATAATAACAATATAATAATAATAATAATAATAATAATAATAACAATAATAATAATGGTGTCCCTGTTGATTGGAATAGTTTGGAGGAATCAGTGCTTCAGAATTACCAACACTATAATATTAACCTCTTAATTAATCACCGGGCGACAACAGTATAATTTACTTTATGCCAAATACAGGTGAGTGACAAGACCCAGGTAAACTTTGACGTCATGAGTTGAGTAGTGACGTAATTATTGAGTAATGAGTTGAGTAATAACGTGATAAATGACGTCATGAGTTGAGTAATAACGTAATTATTGACGTAATTAGTTGAGTAATAACGTAATTATTGACGTAATTAGTTGAGTAATGACCGTAATTATTGACGTCATGAGTTGAGTAATGAGGTAATCAATGACGTCATGAATTGAATAGTACGTAATCAATAACATCATAAGTTAATAAAATCAGTCCCTCATTTTCACTAACACTTTTTTTTTCCACCCCTAAAAGGTCAACCCACCATCAGCCTTCTCACACGAAGTCAAACAACCCTCCCTAAACAGCTACTTCGGCCACACCTCCAGCAGCCGTGGTCAGCGTACCGAGGGCAGCTACTTCGTGGTGTTGCCTGATAGAAGACTCCTCACGGTTACCTACTACGCCGACAGTACTGGCTACCATCCCAAACTCTCCTACAGCCCCGTGTTGTCGGAGGGAAAACCTACAGAGTCTCATTGAAGAACGTAAACAGATGCAGAGGGAAGGGGGTCGAGTTGTTGATGGTGATGGTGGTGGTGATGGTGATGGAAGTGGTGGAAATAGATTAGGTGATGATGGTGGTGATGGTAGTGGTGGTGATAGTGGTAGGATGATGGTGGTGATAGTGATGGTAGTAGTGGTGGTGGTGGTGATGGTGGTGGTGGTGGTCGAGGAAATAGGTTTGGTGGAAATAATAATTTAGGTGGTGGTGGTGGTGGAAGCAGGGGTGGCAGGTCTTACGGAAATGGCGGTTGGAAACAATAATAATAACAACGGTGGTAATAACAACGGAGGTGGTGGAAATAATGGAAATACCAATAGAAATGGTGGAAATAACAACAGGAGTGGAGGAAATAACAATGGCAATGGTGGCAATAACAGATATATGGAAATAACAATGGTGGTAATGTGGAAATAACAACAATGGTGGTAATGGTGGAAATAACAACAATGGTGGTAATGGTGAAATAACAATGGTGGTAATGGTGGAAATAACAATAATGGTAATGGTGGAAATAATAATATGGTGGTAATGGTGGCAATAACAACAATGGTGGTAATGGTGGGAATAACAATAATGATAATGGCAATACTAATAATAATAATGGTGATAATAACGATAATGGTGATAATAACGATAATGGTGGTAATAATAATAATAATAATAATGGAGGTGGTGGCAATGACAACAGAGGCCCCAGAAGGTGGAACAGTGGAGAGCGAGGTGGAACAACGGTGGAGGATGGTGGAACAAGGGGTGGGCCTGGAGGGAGTGGAAATGGTGGTGGTGAAGGAAATAATAATAATAATAATAATAATAATAATAATGATATAATAATAATAATAAATAATAATAATAACAATAATAATAATAATAATAACAATAATAATGATTAATAATAATAATAATAATATAAATAATAATGGCAGAAGTAATTAATAGTAATAATAATAATAGCAGAAACAACAACAATAACAACAGAAACAACAACACAACAACAGAAACAGGGGTGGAGATTTCCTGAGTGTCTTTGGAAGCAGATACACAACAACAACAACAACAACAACAACAACAATCAAATACAACAATCCTTCAACTCTCCACCACCACCACCAACAACAACAACACAACAACAACCCCAACAACGTAACATGCCCAACGCCTTTCTCACTCCCACTCCTTCAACTCCTCACCACCACAACCCTGAAACCCAATGTCCATAAAAATTCAGGGTACTCTTCTTCATCCTCCTCCTCTTCTGGGAAAGGGATGGGAGGGTTTTTCTTCAGCCCTCCCTCCATCACCTCACCAACAACACCACCTCGTCAGACCACCACACCACCACGACCCACGACCAGGACGAGTCAGGCACGACAAGCCGCCGCCGCCACGACCACACCACCGACCCCCCTCCTCCTTCACCACACGCTTTGCATTCACCCACGACCCCTTACACACACACACCAAGACCACCAACCAACAACAACAACAACAACAACAACGTCCCCTTCACTCGGTTGCAGGCGACGCAAGGATCCGTCCCCAACTTTCCCTTCTACGTTCCCAAGGGGCGCCATTCCAATAGACTTCCCACAACCTGACGGAGGGAGTAGAAGGAGGGGGACCACTAGAAATAATAATAATAATAATAATAATAATAATAATAATAATAATAATAATAATAATAATAATAATAATAATAATAATAATAATCCCAATAATGTGTTTGGAAGAAAGATAAACACAAATTTGAATAGTATTAATGATATACTCAATAGCATTAATGATGATGATTATGATTATGATGATTATGATTATGATGGTAACAATAATACGACAAGAAATAATAACAGGAACAATAACAACAACAACAACAACTTGAGCAGTGGAAATAATAACAATAACAACAACACAACAACAACAACTTGAGCAGTGGAAATAATAACAGGAACAATAACAAACAACATGGGTATGGAAATAACAATAACAACGGAAATAATAACAACAACAACAACAACAATAACATTAGTAATAACAATAACAACAACAACTTCAGCAATAACAACAGACACCGCGGATATGGAAATCACAATAACAACAACAACAACAATAACAATAATAACTTCAATAACAACAGGAATAACAGACACCGGGGTTACGGGAATAGTAACGATAACAATAACAATAATAACGGTAACAGTAACAACGGTAACAATAATAACGGTAACAATAATAACGGTAACAGTAACAACGGTAATACGTATAGCTTTGGAGATCGGATATTCCCCACCACCAACAACGGAAATGACGTCCCAACAGAGAGTAACGGAGGGAGTGATAACGGTAACGGGAAGGTAACGGAGGGAGCGGTAACAGTAATGGTGATAAATTGGTGACATGTGACAACGGAACTGTTAACGGTGATGATGATTATGATTATTATGATAATTATGATTATAATTATAATTATGATAATAATCATAACTATAATAATTATGATACTACTACTGCTGCTACTACTACTACTACTACTATAATAATAATAATAATAATAATAATAACAGTAACAATAATAATAATAATGATAATGACAATAATAATAATGATAATAATAATAACAATAATAATAACGATAATAACGACAATAATAATAATAATAATAACGTTAATAATAATAACAATGATAATACCAATAATAATAATTAATAATAACGATAATATTAATAATAATAACGATAATAATAATGATAATAATAATAATATCACTGATGACAACAGTAATGAAAACAACAGTACCTCAAACTAACAGTGATAACAACAACAACAACAACAGTAATCTAGATGCGAGAATAATTGACTATAACAATAACAACAGAAATAACAGATATCGAGGAACAGTAACAACAGAAATAACAGAAATAACAGAAAACATAACAAAAATAACGGGAATAACAACAGTAAACGAGGACGAAAACAGTGATGAAAGTAACAGCAATGAGAGTAACAGTAACAGTAGTAACGGGGAGAGTGATAACAGTGATGAGACGAGCGGTAACGGTAATGCAAGTAACGGGAGGAGCAGTGGTAACGTAGCAACAGAGGGAATGGTAACAGATGGAGGGGTAGATGGATTGGTAACGGTAACAGTAACAGAGGAAAGAGTAACGGTAACAGTAACGGAGATAGTGACAACGGCGGTATCAGAGGTCGTAGTGAGGCGAGTAATAAAGCTAGTAACGGTAACAGGGGTAACGGAAGGCGAGGCATAACGGTACTAACTTGGAGTAACGTTGCCAAGAGAAGGTTCAGAAATCGTAACAGTGACAAAAGTACTAGTAACGGTAATGATGACAACAGTAACGGTAATAACAGTAACGATAATAGTAATAACAGTTACGGTATTAATAACAGTAACAGTAATAATGATAACAGTAACAGTAATAATGATAACAGTAACAGTAATAATTGATGGTAACAACAGTAACGGTAATAACGTGATAGTGACAACGGAACTGACAACGGTAGTGATGATTATGACGATTATGATAACGGTAATAATAACAATAACAACAATAATAACGATAATAATAACAACAATAGCGATAATAATAACAATAATAGTAATAATAACAATAATAGCGATAATAATAACAATAATAGTAATAATAACATAATAATAATAATAATAATAATAATGATAATAATAATAATAATAATATTACTAATTAACGTTAATAATAATAACAATAATAACAATAATAACAATGTTGATGGAAGGATTCTTGACTATAACAATAACAACAGATATAACAGAGGCTACGGAAGCAACAGTAAAAACAGAAATAATAATAACAATAACAGAAACACTAACGGTGATGATGGGAATAACGGGAGTGAAATAACAACAGTAATAATGGTAACACGAATAATAACGGTAATAACGGAAACAGATACAATAACAGAGGTTCTAAACGGTATAACGGAAGGAGAAATAATAATAATAGTATAATAATAATATAATAATAATAATAATAATAAATGATAATAACAATAATAATAATGATGATAATAATAATAATAACAATGATAATGATGATGATAATAATAATAATAATAACAATAATGATAATGATAATAATAAATAATAATAATAATAATAATAATAATGATAATAACGGTAATAATAACGGTAACAGGGCAAACGGTGGAAGAAATAACAACGGAAGGCTTAACGGTAATAATAACAGAGGAAATAACAGGCTTTATGAAAATTATGGCGGAAATAACAGAATATTCGGTAATAATAACAACGGGAATAACAACGGAGGCAACAGTAACAATGGAAAATAACAGATTTAACGGAAATAGTGGTAGTATTAATACGGAAATAACAGATTTAACGGAAACAATGGGCTTAACAGAAATTACGGAGGCAATAACGGAAATAACAGATTCAAACACGGAAATAACGGTAGAAATAACAATAACGGAAGCAACAGATTTAACGGAAATAATGGCGTTAACAACAGTAATAACGGTGGTAACGATAATAACGGAAATAACAGATCTAACGGAAATAACGGTATCAATTAATAACAGCAATAATGGTAGTAACAACAACAACAATAACACTTACAGAAATAACGGGAATGAAAAAAATAATAAAAATAATAATAATAATAATAATAATAATAAGAATACCAATAACAACAATAACAACACAACAACAACAACAACAGCAACAACAATAATGGTAACGGAAAAAAACGGTTCTAACGACAATGGCGATTCAGATTTGAACGCCGACAACAACGACCACATTCAAAATTCAGTGGAACGATGACCCGCAAGACAACGACAACAACAACAACAACAACAACAACAACCTCTCCTTCTTCGATTTACAAAAGCTGGATTCTGAAGATGAGGAGGAAGCCACAACTACAACCCCCTTGACAACTCTATCACCCCTACAACAACCACCACAACCCCAATCAGGAGGACGACCCAGAACCACAACAACCACAACCACAACCACAACCCCGACCACCACAACAACTCTACCGCCAGGAGTTGTGCTCATAACTTCGGCTACCAAGAGACCGACAGTTCCGTTTCACCACTACGCCGGCGCCTCCGAGGTACCGCTTTACCACGACTACAAGAACACCAGTAGAGACACAACAGGACTCTTCGTTATCATCATCTTCTTCGGGGACTTCTTCGTGAGGGACTCCAAGGTGTGGTGTTTTCAGGCAACCGACGACGTCCAACAAATACAAGGAATCAGCGTCTAACATCAACAACCACCACCACCACTACAGCATCCCCTACTGCTAATTCTCCAGCCACAGCCACCACAAATCCGATAGATGAACCCACAACTTACTTACCACCTTTCTTCCGTTTCCTCGATGTGGCCAAGGAGACATCGACCAACACGACCACAAGGCCATCAAGAATTACCACACCACCACCAGGCCAACGATAAGACGACCTACAGCCACGACAACAACAACTACACGACCATCACCACCTACGACCACCACCACCACCCAGGCCTCAGAGACGACCACCAAATTCAAACTTTTCCGAAAACCGAGTCGTGTTGCTGTTAGGAGACGTCTGATTCAAGATGGTTCTGACACGACAGCAAGTTCCTATCAGACGAAAGGAACAACAGCAACAACAACAACAACAACAACAACAACAACAATAACGACGACAACAACAGCATCAACCATAGCTACAATAATAAAACAATCATAGCTATGGCAGCAGCAAAAACAACAGAAACAGTAACAATAATAACAATAACAGGAATGGCAACAGAAACAGTAACAACAGGAATGCCAACAACAACAGCAACAGAAAAGCCAACAACAACAGAATGCCAACAACAACAACAGCAGAAATGGCAACAGCAACAACAAAAACAAACAACAGAAATGACAACAACAACAACCCCACTAACAACAACAACATTCAGTCTCAGGACCCGCAACCTTACCCTACAACCGAGGACTGTCAGATTCCCAAAGACCACCACCACCAGCCACGACCCTCAACACCAACAGAAGAATCAACACCAACATCAATAGAAGGAAGACCAAACTGACCCAACACCAGGACCAACACGAGGAAGAACACCACCCAGAGGCCAAGAAAGACCAAGACCATTCACGTCCTGAGGCCCAAGTTGGTCCCATCGTCTCCCTTTAACACTGCTGCCTCGTCCAGGAGGATCTCAACTTCGGGACGGTCGCTTACACTTCGAAACAGAAACACTGCTTGACTACTACTACTACTACTACTGCAGCTTCTACTATTTCTACTACTACTATTACTACAAAGCCACAGATAGTATCCAGTTCAAGAGGTGCTACGACCTATCACCATTTTTCAAGTTCTTCGGGAAAAAGATATAAGGTTTATGAAGATTATATTGTTAAGAAGATATTGTAGCGAGGAAAGTTTGACATTGCAGGTGGAGAAGAGAAGTGTAGAAATAAAACATCTCGAGAGAGAGAGAGAGAGAGAGAGAGAGAGAGAGAGAGAGAGAGAGAGAGAGGAGAGAGGAGAGAGAGAGAGAGAGAGAGAGGGAGAGAGAGAGAGAGAGAGAGAGAGAGAGAGAGAGAGAGAGAGGAGAGAGAGAGAGAGAGAGAGAGAGAGAGAGAGAGAAGAGAGAAGAGAGAGAGAGAGAGAGATTAGCTATCAGGACTAGTGTCTAATCGTTGCTGAGAATTCCCATCTCACTCATTCGTTCACTCCCCTCCCTCCCCCTCCTCACCCTCCCTCACCCTCCAATCACCCTTGACTCCTCTCTCAATAGATATTAAAGTTATCTGTGGTGAGTGAACAATAAAAGGGGACTACACATTCCTCCACAATATACCACAAAACCAACAACAAGATTACCTTACTTGAACATTAGTACAGTTGGACACAGGAATTAGTGGTACAGCCAAAGTGAAAGATGGTCCCATTTCTCCAATATCAAGTTCCTTATTAGTGCCTAATAGGAGACACCAGGGACAGAAGTCAGTATTGAGGATGGTGTGTGTGTTCCTTAGTGCCAAATAGGAGACACCAGGGGAAGAAGTCAGTATTGAGGATGGTAATAAAAAGCAAGTACCTAATAATAGACAATGGTTACTCAAATGGAACAAGTATCTTTCACCTGGGCTGTACCAACCATTCATGTGTCCAACTTTACATAGAATACAAATCTAAATAAAGTTTCCTCACATCGTTTAGAGTTATCAGTGAATGATCCACTTCGCCTCACGATATACAGACATACATACATAAACATTATCTCATGTTTTTCTAAGGGACAAACATTTTTTTAAAAGGTTGTTGTTGTTGTTGTTTTTTTAATCCACCTGCTGTTTGTCCACGAGTTTAAGGAGATAAGATACGTATAATTATGCTAGTCATGTAATTATTAGCTTATTTTTATTTCAACAGGGGAAGATGGATGACTTGATTGTGTGTTCATGGTTTACGTCACCTCAACTCACCTCCTTATCTTTCGTGTACTGACGGACTGAGTGAGTGAGTGACCGACTTACAGGAGTTGCACTGTAAAATCTCTCTCTCTGGTGCACATGTAGTTAATTATTCTACAGTATGTGCCCAATTCAATTCCTTTCTTCCTCTCATGTATGTATGTATGTACGGTTAGTTGACTTACGTGTACGGTTGATTGATTGATTTACTTACATGGGCTTCACAATAATGTATGTTTTGCACAGTGTAATTAATATATTGTGCACAAGGTAATTAATATATTGTGCACACTTAATTCATATATTGTGCACACGTAATTAATATATTGTGCACAACTTCTTCAGGAAAAACCGGGAATTTTTGGTCACTACTGTACGAAACATTCAATTAATTACGGGGGAAGTTTTGTGTTGGTAAATCCGGAGCAACTGAATCCTCCAGACTATTCCAAGCAACAGAACACCATTACTTTTGTTGCTCTTCTGGTCCTGTTTCCTGCCTGGCATACTTTGGAGGAATCAAGGCACTCCAATGTACCAAAATAAGAATGACCACCTTAAAGTAGGATACATTTGGAGATGAATGAATTAAAAGGCAACTGATTCCTACAAATTATGCCACAAAACCTGACCCCCATAATATATACTAAGGCAGTCTGTTTCTTGATATAATTTGAAGGAATCTGTAGCCTCGTATAAAATCTGTATACACTATCATGTTTTTGCAAGGGGTTTAATCAGCGTTGTGTGTCTGTATTGTATGTACATAATGTGTATCTCAAATATTCGGGAAGTTAAGTGTATAATTATGTAGATTTTGATTATTATTATTATTATTATCATTATTTATTATTATTATTATTATTATTATTATTATTATTATTATTATTATTATTATTATTATTATTATTATTATTATATTATTATTATTATTATTATTATTATTATTATTATTATTATTATTATTATTATTATTATTATTATTATTATTATTATTATTATTATTATTATTAATATTATTATATTATTATTATTATTATTATTATTATTATTATTATTATTAATATTATTATTATTATTATTATTATTATTATTATTATTATTATTATTATGCAGAGTTTTATGTATGTGTGTGTGTATATATGTATTGTTACTTGATGTGGAGTAAAGATATTTGTAATTGTTTTCACCGAGTTTGTTTGTTTGTTTGTTTGTCTTGTTACCTTGGTCAAAATGTTACCACCTATCTTATTTTATTCTATTTATTCGTCTTTCCCTCTCTCTCTCTCTCTCTCTCTCTCTCTCTCATTTTCTCTTTTTTTTCCTATGTTTTCCTCTTCCTCTTTCTCCTCTCATCATCCTCTCTTCTTTTCTTCTCTCCCTCATACACTCTTCCTTCTCCCTCCTCGCCTCATTCATTCATCCACTTCTTCTGTCTTTTCCTATCCCATTCCTTATCGTTTCTCACTCACTCACTCAACCCCTACCCATTATTTCCCCCTTCCCCCAATACCTCCCCACCACCTCTACCTTACTCCTTCGTTTATTAGGTACCCCCACACCACCCCACCACCCTACCTCACACCATCAGCAACGCACTTATCCCCTCCACCCCCACACCCCACCCCAGTCCCCCACCCCACTCCCCACTCCTTCCTCAAGTCTATTACTCGACCCATCACCCCCTATCACCCATCCTCATCCCCTTTCATTAGAGCCCAACCTGACCCACTCATGAACATAGATGAACCTCAACCATCAACACAACATTTTGGGGTGAAATGTTGATCGATGTCAGTTATAAATAAATAGTAATTAATACATTCTTGGGGTGAAATGTTGATCAATGTCAGTGGTAATTAATGTCAGTTATAAATAAATAGTAATTAATACATTCTTGGGGTGAAATGTTGATCGATGTCAGTTATAAATAAATAGTAATTAATACATTCTTGGGGTGAAATGTTGAACAATGTCAGTTATAAAATAGTAATTAATACATTTTTTGAGGGTGAAATGTTGATCGAAGTCAGTGGTAATTAATACATTTTTGGGGGTGAAATGTTGAACAATCTCAGTTATAAATAGTAATTAATACATTTTTTTGAGGGGGGCGTGAAGTGTTGATCAGTTAGAGGTAAGACGAATACATTTTTGGGGGGTGAAGTGTTGAATAATGTGAATGATACATAGAAAGTAATACATATTTGGAGTAACGTGTTGATCAGTGTTAGTCATACATAGTAATAGTAATAGTAATAGAAGAGGAGAAGCTGTTGTTGTTGTTGTTGTTATTGTTGTTGTAATCATAATGTCCTAGAGAGAAGAGGCTATTGTTGTTGTTGTCATAATGTCCTAGGAGAGAAGAGGCTGTTGTTGCTGTTGTTATTGTTGTTGTTGTTGTTGTTGTAATCATAATGTCCTAGAAGAGAAGAGGCTGTTGTTGTTATTGTTATTATTGTGTTTGTGGTTGTTGTTGTTGTTGCTTTTGTTGTTGTTGTTGTTGCTTTTGTTGTTGTTGTTGTTGTGTTTGTTTTTGTTGTTGTTGTTGTTGTTGTTGTTGTAATCATAATGTCTGCATGACTGGGGGGATTTTGTTTGTTGGATTTCCCACACAAAACTTCACCAGCTAACTTTTGGCACTCGTGGGAAATCTACACATAAAAATTGGATGAAACTTATGTATGTACTGTATGTATGTATGTATCAATATATCTAGAATCTATGTATGTATGTATGTATGTATCAATATATCTAGAATCTATGTATGTATGTATGTATGTATGAATGTATATGTATCAATCTATCTATAACGATAATGAAAGAAAGGGGGGAAAGTAAAAACAAAAATAAAGAAGAAAATGGGTAGAAGGAAAGAGAGAAGAAGAAGAAAAAAAAGAGAGAAAAAGAAAAAAAGAAGAAAAAAAAGAAGAAAAAGAAGAAAAGGAGAGGAAAAAATGGGTAAGAAGGAAAAAGAGAAGAAAAAGAAAAAGAAGAAAAGAAGAGGAAAAATGAGTAAGAAGGAAAGAGAGAAGAAGAAAAAAGAGAAAAAGGAAGAAAAGAAGAAAATTAAAAAAAAAAGAAAAAGAAGAAAAAATAGAAGGAGAAAAGAAGAAAAAGAAGAAGAAAAAGGAAGAAGAAGAAGAAGAAAAAGAAGAAGAAGAAGAAGGAACAAGGGAGGAAGACCAAAACAGAAGGAGAGAGAGAGAGAGAGAGAGAGAGAGAAGAGGATAAGAGTATATATTTATAAGTTTGAGGGGGGGGGGGGAAGGAAAACAAATAAAGTAGGGAGGGGGTAGGGAAGGAGAGGGGGGTAGAGAAGGAGGGGGGGGGGTAGAGAAGGAGGGGGGGGGTAGAGAAGGGAGGGGGGTAGGGAAGGAGGGGGGAGGTATAGAGTTAGGCAAGAGAAGAGGAGGTTGTCTGTGTCTGTGTGTGTGTGTGTGTGTGTGTGTAAAGGAGGATGTGTGTGTGTGTGTGTGTGTGTGTGTGGAAAGG
>JAWZYT010003707.1:15000-17500 GCA_034508575.1 Petrolisthes manimaculis | reverse complement strand
ATACTGACTTCTGCCCCTGATGTCTCCTATTTGGCACTAAGGAACACACACACACACACACACACACACCATCCTCAATACTGACTTCTGCCCCTGATGTCTCCTATTTGGCACTAAGGAACTTGATATTGGGAGAAATTGACCATCTTTCACTGGGGCTGTACCACGAATTCCTGTGTCCAATTGTACAGTGACTTTTACAAACCATTGTTAACGTTGAGAGAGGTTTACAACATTCACTTTTTGTAACTGTGTGTGTGTAGTTACTGTCCAACAGTCCCTGTACCCTGTATCATGGGGGTCCAACACTATCTATATAACTAAATGGTATACAAATTGTCATGTGACCACCTACAGCGCCAGGAATTCACACACGGAAAGTGTGTGACAGTGAGGGGGGACAGGACATTTTTGTCACAAAAAACACCCCACTAATTACTTAATTACACATACTTCACTTTTATCCAGAGTGTATCTTTCACAGACAACTCTCTTTCACACACACTCCCCTCACTCTCTCTCTCTCTCTCTCTCTCTCTGTCTCTTTCCCTCCATCCATCCCACCACCACAAATAATCTCTCTCTCCCTCCCCCTCTCTCTCTCACACACACACTACCAAAATACACACCTTATATTTTAACTATTAACTATCAACTATTAACCTCTCTCACACATTCTCTCTCACACACACAGGCATCCAGTGAGGGATGTTCTATGCCCAGCCCAGCGTGTAGTGAGAGAGAGAGAGAGAGAGAGAGAGAGAGAGAGAGAGAGAGAGAGTATTAACTTTCTCACTCCATACACACCACCACAATTAACTACTATTAACCTTTCTCTCTCTCTCACCTTACCACTACTAATATTAACTCTCTCTCCTTCACTCTCTCTCACACACTTTCTCACACACACACAGGCATCTAGTGAGGCAGTGACTAAAAATTGCAGCTAAGCGACTGTAAAAATATCTCTCTCATCCATGACACGTGAAGCAGTTAGTAAAAATTGCAGCTAAGCGACTGTAAAAATGTACCTCTCTCATCCATAACCCACTCTCTCTCACAGGCGTCAAGTGAAGGGTGTTCTATGCCCAGCCCAGCGTGTAGTGTGAGTGGAGGCATTGAAGTGTGTGGACCGTGGGCAATCACCTTAGGTTATTGGATTGATGGAGGCAGGCATGGAGAAGGTTAGTCGTATTATTATTATTATTATTATTATTATTATTATTTGTGTGAAGATCAGTATTATTATTATTATTATTATTATTATTATTGTTGTTATTTTTATTATTTTTATTATCATTATTATTATTATTATTATTATGTGTGTCAAGATCAGTATTATCATTATTATTATTATTATTATTATTACTATTATCATTATTCTTTTTATTTTTATTATTTTTATTATTTTTATTTTTATTATTATTGTCATTATTATTATTATTATTGTGTGTGAAGGTCAGTTTGTTGTTATTATTATCATTATTATTATTGTTATTATTATTATTATTATTATTTTTTTTTTTTTTATAATTTTCATTCGTGTGTGTGTGTATGTGTGCAGATAAGAGACTGTAAAAATGTACCTCTCTCATCCATCACTCACTCCTAACAAATATATACACGTGTGGCAGTGACTAAAAATTGCAGCTAGGCGACTGTAAAAATGTATCTCTCTCATCCATGACACGTGAGGCAGTGACTAAAAATTACAGCTAGGCGACTGTAAAAAGGTCCCTATCTCATCCATCACTCACTCATTACAGATTTAAACACGAGTGGGAATGATCAAAGTTACAGAGAAGGGACTGTAAAAATGTATCTCTCTCATCCATCACTCACTCCTTACAGCTAGGCGACTGTAAAAATGTATCTCTCTCACTCATTAAAATTGCAGCGAGGCGACTGTAAAAATGTACCTCTCATCCATGACACGTGATGCAGTGACTAAAAATTGCAGCTAAGCGACTGTAAAAATATACCTCTCATCCATGACACGTGAAGCAGTGACTAAAAATTGCAGCTAAGCGACTGTAAAAATGTACCTCTCATCCATGACACGTGAAGCAGTGACTAAAAATTGCAGCTAAGCGACTGTAAAAATGTACCTCTCATCCATGACACGTGAAGCAGTGACTAAAAATTGCAGCTAAGCGACTGTAAAAATGTACCTCTCTCATCCATGACACGTGAAGCAGTGACTAAAATTAGCAGCTAAGCGACTGTAAAAATATACCTCTCATCCATGACACGTGATGCAGTGACTAAAAATTGCAGCTAGGCGACTGTAAAAATGTACCTCTCTCTCTCATCACAGACTTCTACACGTGCGGGAGTGACTAAAAATTGCAGCTAGGCGACTGTAAAAATGTATCTCTCTCATCCATGACACGTGAGGCAGTGACTAAAAAATTACAGTGAATCGACTGTAAAAATGTACCTCTCATCCATGACACATGAAGCAGTGACTAAAAATTGCAGCTAGGCGACTGTAAAAAAT
>JAWZYT010003707.1:0-10000 GCA_034508575.1 Petrolisthes manimaculis | reverse complement strand
TATATATTATCATACTATTATTATATTATTATTATTATTATATCGTCAACCAGAATCCAACTTTATAGTATATTAACGTATTATTATTATCATTATTATTATTATTATCATCATTATTATTAGTAGTAGTAGTAGTAGTAGTATTATCATTATTATTATTATTATACACTATCTATTATTATTATTATTATTATTATTATCATTATTATTATTATCATCCACTAGAATCCAACAATCATTATTATCATTATACACTATATTATATCATACTATTACTATCACTATTACTATTATTATTATTATTATTATACTTACATCATCAATCAGAATCCAGGGTACAAAATAAAGGCTTGGGTCGAGCTGCTGTTGTTTGATAGCCACGTCATGTAATAAAGTCTGTCCCTCTAAGGAGTTGACACACTCATCTATAGGGGCCCAGTCCTGTCCTACTGCAGCGGCACACTGTTAGGTTAGGTTAGGTTAGGTTAGGTTAAGTTGAGATTTATTTAGGTTGGGTTGGGTTGGGTTAGGTTATGCTAGGTTGGGTCATTTGAGATTAGGTTAGGTTTAATTGAGGTTAGGTTAGGTTTAGGTTAGGTTAGGTTAGGTTAGGTTTAGGTTAGGTTAGGTTAGGTGATTTGAGATTAGGTTAGGTGGTTTAAATTGAGATATGTGGTTAGGTTAGGTTAGGTTAGGTTTGTGTTGGGTTGTGTTGTGTTGGGTTGGGTTGGGTTAGGTTAGGTTATTTGAGGTTAGGTTAGGTCAAGTTAGGTTACGTTACATTAAGAATAAGGTTAGGTTAATAAAGTCTGTCCTTCTAAGGAGTTGACACACTCATCTATAGGGGCCCAGTCCTGTCCTACTGCTGCGGCACACTGTTAGGTTAGGTTAGGTTAGGTTAGGTGATTTGAGATTAGGTTAGGTGGTTTAAATTGAGATATGTGGTTAGGTTAGGTTAGGTTAGATGAGATTAATTTAGGTTGGGTTGGGTTGGGTAGGGTTGAGGTTAGGTTAGGTTAGGTTAGGTTAGGTTGGGTTGGGTTAGGTTAAGTTAGGTTAGGTTAGGTTAGGTAAGATTAGGTTAGGTTAGGTTAGGTCAGGTTAAGATAAGGTCAGGTTAGGTTAGATAAGATTAATTTAGGTTAGGCAGGTTAAGATTAGGTTAGGTTAGGTTAGGTTAAGATTAGGTTAGGTTAGGTTAAGTTAAGATAAGGTCAGGTTAGGTTAGGTTAGGTTAAGATTAGGTTAGGTTATGTTAAGTTAAGATAAGGTCAGGTTAGGTCTATAGGTGCCCAGGTTAGGTTAGGTTATTTAATTAATTAATTAATTAAATTGAGATTAGCTATATTGAGTTCAGATAAAATGAGGTTAGGTCAGGTTAGTTAAGTTTTGTTGAGATGAAGCACACTTATGTAAGATTAGGCCCCCGCCCCCCTCCTCTTCGCCCCCCCGCACACTTATATAAGATTAGGCCCCCGCCCCCCTCCTCTTCGCCCCCCCGCACACTTATGTAAGATTAAGCCCCCGCCCCCCTCCTCTTCGCCCCCCCGCACCCCCCTAATTACCGTGGCACCAGCATTGGGTGGGTAGGAGGCAGACAGCAGACAGTTAACAAAATCCATCTCAACATTGATGTCGTTGAACTTGGCCTGGGCACACGCGTGAATCATGTTGCCGTGACATTCTCCATCACCGTGTTGGCAGGTGAAGGTCCAGCCGTCACCGTTGGGCTCAAACTGATTGGGATTGATTGATATTAGATGATGTAGTAACAGCGAGGTCATGTAGCGCCAGAGAAAGGTGGTTGAGAAGCGAGACATTGATTGATTGATTGATATTAGGTGCCGCAACAACAACAGAGACGTCATATAGCGCCAGAGAAAGGTGGTTGAGATGAGAGAAAGCAGGGAGGTGGTCATATAGTGCCAGAAAAAATGTTATAGAGAGGTGAGACAGTAAACAGGAAGGAAGGACTAAAGAAGTGATTGATATATTACAAATTCAAATATGTTCAAATTCAGATATGTTTTGCGAAGTTCAAATTCAATTATATTCTGACAAATTTATATATATTTCATTAAGTTCAAATTCAAATATATTTTGTTAAGTAAAAATTTATATGTACACAAACAGGCAGACAACACACACACACACAGATAAAAGACATGTACCCCCCCCCACACACACACAAAACACACACCCACACATCCCCCCTCCCCACACCAACAAAACACACACCCACACCCCACACACATACAAACAAAACACACACCCCCCCTACCCCCTCCCACTCCTCCACACACACACACACAAACAAAACACACACCCACACAAACCCCCCTCCCACAACCTACACCCCACACACACAAACAAAACACACCCACACCCACAACCTCCCCCCTCCCACACCCACACACACCCTCCCCCCTCCCACACACACACACACACAAACACAAACACAAACAACAACAAACCACCTACCGATGCATTTCCAAAAGGGTACAGCTCCACGTCCATAATTTCCTTCAGCAAAGTCCACGTCGGGTAGAGTTGGTTTACAAAATAGTCGATGCTGTAGGGACATAGTGACTCGTAGTAGAGGGCCGTCTTGACCAGTGGGGCTGTGTCTTGTCCCTGTAGGATTGTTGAGACTGTGAGGTCATGTAGCGCCGAGGAAAATAGGGTCGCATCGCATCGGAGAAAGATTGAAGTGAGAAAGTGTTGGAAAAAGGTGATAGATAGGTGAGAAAGTGTTGGTAAATGGTGATAGAGAGGTGAGATAGCGCCGGAGAAAGGTGTTAGGTGTTGATGGTGGTGGTTGTGGAACTGTGAGGTCATATAGCGCCGAGGAAAATAGGGTCGTATCTCATAGGAGAAAGGTTGAAGTGAGAAAGTGTTGGAAAAAGGTGATAAGAGAGGTGAGATAGTGATGGAAAAAGGTGATGGAGAGGTGAGATAGTGCCGGAGAAAGGTGTTAGGTGGTGATGGTGGTTGTGGAACTGTGAGGTCATATAGCGCCGAGGAAAATAGGGTCGTATCGCATCGGAGAAAGATTGAAGTGAGAAAGTGTTGGAAAAAGGTGATAGAGAGGTGAGATAGGGCCAGAGAAAGGTGTTAGGTGGTGATGGTGGTGTTAGAACTGTGAGGTCATATAGCGCCGAGGAAAATAGGGTCGCATCGCATCGGAGAAAGGGTATGTATATTGCATCGAAAATAGGTGATACAAAGGTCGTATTGTGTTGAAAAAAGGTTATATCTTTCCAGGAAAAGGCCACAATAGCAAGGAAAGGTGATACAAGAATGAGAGACTGTGAGGTCATATAGCGCCGAGGAAAATAGGGTCGCATCGCATAGGAGAAAAGTTGAAGTGAGAACATGTTGGTAAAAGGTGATAGATAGGTGAGATAGTGTCGGAAAAAGTGATAGAGAGGTGAGATAGTGCCAGAGAAAGGTGTTAGGTGGTGATGGTGGTTGTGGAACTGTGAGGTCATATAGCGCCGAGGAAATAGGGTCGCATCGCATCGGAGAAAGTTCATGTGCTGGATAAAGGCTATAAGAGTAAGGTCATGTAGCTCAGAAAAGGTCACGAGAGGAGAGAGAGAGAGAGAGAGAGAGAGAGAGAGAGAGAGGAGAGAGAGAGAGAGAGATTAATTGAGTTAGGGTTAAGTATTGGTTATAATTAAACTTTTATGGAATTAGAGAGATTTAGTTTATCAGTGGATATGTAGGTGTAATAAAGTGATAAGGATAATAGTAGTAGTAGTAGTAGTAGTAGTAGGTGAAGTAATAAATAGTAGTAGTAGTAGTAGTAGTGGTAGTAATTGTGGTGGTAGTAGTAATTATTATTATTATTAGTAGTAGTGATAAAGAAATGGTAGTAGTAGTAGTAATAGTTTCATGTTGACTACTGACTGATAATGAGTTAATATAATAGTTAGTAAATAGTCAAATACAGTAGTTAGTTAAATAGTTAGTTAGTTAGATAGTTAAATAGTTAATTAGTTATCTAAATAGTAAGTTATTTAAATAGTTAGATAGTAAGTTAATTAACCTAGTTAGTTAGTTAGTTAGTTAAATAGCAAATTAGTATATAAATAATATAGTTTAATAGTAAATTAGTATATTAATTAAATAGTTAGTTAAATAGATAGTTAGTATATAAGTTAGTTAGTTAAATAGTTACCAAAGTGAGTGATAATAGTAGTAGTAATAGTTAAATAGTTAGATAGTTACCAAAGTGACTGATATGTGTAGTAGTAATAATAGTTAAATAGTTACCAAGGATAGGGATGATGATGATAGTAGTAGTAGTAGTAGTAATAGTTAGTTAGTTAGTATATTAGATAGTTAATTAATGATCTAGTAAAATAGTTAGTTAATTAGTTAGTTAAATAGTTAGTTATGTAAATAGTTAGAATAGTAAGTAAAATAGTTAAATAGTTAGTTAAATAGTTAGTTAGTCAGTTAATTAGCAAGCTAGTTAGTTAAATAGCAAATTAGTATATTAATTAAATAGTTAAGTTAAATAGTTAGTTAGATAGTTAAATAGTTAGTTAAATAAATAGTTAGTAAGTTATTTAAATAGTTAGATAGTAAGTTAATTAGCCTAGTTAGTTAGTTAGATAAATAGCAAATTAGTATATAAATAAAATAGTTAAATAGTTAGTTCGTTAAGTAAATAGTTAAATAGCAAGTTAGTTAGTATATAAAATAAAATAGTTAAATAGATAGTTAGTTAAATATTTACCAAGGATAGGAATGATAGTAGTATTAGCAATAATAGTACGTTAATTAAATAGTTAGTTATGGTAGTTAAATAGTTAGATAGTTAGTTAAATAGTTAGCCTATAGTTAGTTAGATAGTTAGTTAGTTAAATAGTTACCAAAATGAATTATAATAGTATTAGTAGTAGTAGCAATAGTAGTAAAAATAGTTACAATAGTTACCAAAATGAATTATAATAGTATTAGTAGTAGTAGTGACAATAGTAAAATAGTTAGATAGTTACCAAAGTGAATTATAATAGTATTAGTAGTAGTAGTAGTAATAATAGTTAAATAGTTAAATAGTAACCAAAATGAATTATATTAGTATTAGTAGTAGTAGTAGTAATAATAGTTAAATAGTTACCAAAATGAATTATAATAGTATTAGTAGTAGTAGTGACAATAGTAATAATAGTTAAATAGTTACCAAGGATAGTGATGATGATGATAGTAGTAGTAGTAGTAATAGTTTCATGTTGACTATTGATTGATACACAACACACTAACTTGGTAAACAAACACAGGTACCTTATATATGTGTGTGTGTGTGTGTGTTGTGTGTGTGTGTGTGTGTAGGGGAGGGAAGGGGGAGAGGGAGGATGTGGGGGGAGGAGAGAGGGGAGGGGGAAGAGGAATGTGTGTGTGTGTGTGTGTGTGTGTGTGTGTGTGTGTGTGTGTGTGTAGAGTAGAGGAGGGAAGGGGAGGGGGGAGAGAGGGAGGAGTGTGTGTGTGTGTGTGTGTGTGTGTGTGTGTGTGTGTGTAAGTGGTGACAAATCAATTATGTAGTGTGTGTGTGTGTGTGTGTGTGTAAGGATGACAAATCAATTAGTAGAGAGAGAGAGAGAGAGAGAGAGAGAGAGAGAGAGAGATTGTTTGTGTGTGTGTTATTGTATTGTTTTTTGTGCGTGTGAATATGTGTGTGTGTGTGTGTGTGTGTGAATGTTTGTGTGTGTGTGTGTGTGTGTGTGTGTGAATGTTTGTGTGTGTGTGTGTGTGTGTGATATGTGTTGTTATTGTTATTGTATTTTTTATATGAGTGTGTGTGTGTGTGTGTGTGTGTGTGTGTGTGTGTGTGTGTGTGTGAACAAGCAGATGTTTACAATGTCATGTAACTTGGACTTTCCAAGGAAAATTTAATTAATAAATAAACGAGAATTTTTTTACTGATAATAAAAATATATAATAATAATAACTAATTAAATATAAATGTATTATAAATTAATATTATTGTATTTAACTGTACACATACATACACACACACACACTATCCTTTTAACACACACACACACACACACATAATTAATAAAAATAACATTAAAATTAGTTAAAAAATAATTTTTTTTTTTTTCAGATTAAAAAGAAAGAAGGAAGGAAGTGAAGGAAACTCGATAAAGAAGAAGAAGAAGGAAGGAAGGAAGAGGAAGAAGAGAGGAAGAAGAAGAGGAGGAGGAATGAAAAGAGAGATAGAAGGAAAAGAGAGAAAGAGAGAGAGAAATGACAAGGAGACGAAATTACCGGTTTGCAAAGAGGGTAAGTAAAGAAAAGAGAGAGAGAGAGAGAGAGAGAGAGAGAGAGAGAGAGAGAGAGAGAGAGAGAGAGAGAGAGAGAGAGAGAGAGAGAGAGAGAAGAGAGAGAGAGAGAGAGAGAGAGAGAGAGAGAGAAAATATACAAAAACAGAGAGTGAGAGAAAAATAATAATAATAATAATAATAATAATAATAATAGAGAGAGAAAGATAGAAAGCGTATGTGTGTGTGTATGTAATAATAATAATAGAGAGAGAGAGAGAGATAGCGTATGTGTGTATATATATGTATGTGTGTGTATATATGTATGTGTGGTATATATGTATGTGTGTGTATATATGTATGTGTGTGTGTATCTAATAATAATAATAGAGGAAAGATAGAAAGCGTATGTGTGTATATATATGTATGTGTGTGTATATATGTATGTGTGTGTGTATCTAATAATAATAATAGAGAGAGAGATAGAAAGCATATGTGTGTATATATATATGTATGTGTGTGTGTATGTAATAATAATAATAGAGAGAGAGATAGAAAGCGTATGTGTGTGTATATATATGTATGTGTGTGTGTATCTAATAATAATAATGGAGAGAGAAGAGATAGAAAGCGTATGTGTGTGTGTATGTAATAATAATAATAATAGAGAGAGAGATAGAAAACGTATTGTGTGTATATATATGTATGTGTGTGTGTATGTAATAATAATAATGGAGAGAGAGATAGAAAGCATATGTGTGTATATATATGTATGTGTGTATATATATGTATGTGTGTGTATATATGTATGTGTGTGTGTATCTAATAATAATAATGGAGAGAGAGATAGAAAGCGTATGTGTGTATATATGTAATAATAATAATAGAGAGAGAAAGATAGAAAGCGTATGTGTGTATATATATGTATGTATGTGTGTGTATATGTATGTGTGTATCTAATAATAATTGTTTTTTTCAGGAAGGGTGGGGTGATGGTGGAGGGGGTGTATTGACAAGGGTGTTGGCAGGGGTGTGTGTAGTGAGTGAGAGAGAGAGAGAGAGAGAGAGAGAGAGAGAGAGAGAGAGAGAGAGAGAGAGAGAGAGAGAGAGGTACAAAATATACAAAAACAGAGAGTGAGAGAAAAATAAAAATAATAATAAAAATAATAATAAATAATAATAATAATAATAATAATAATAATAATAATAATAGAGAGAGAAAGATAGAAAGCATAATTATGTGTGTATATATATATGTATGTGTGTGTGTGTATATATGTGTGTGTGTATCTAATAATAATTGTTTTTTTTTTCAGGAAGGGTGGGGGTGATGGTGGTGGTGGGGGGTGTATTGACAAGGGTGTTGGCAGGGGTGTGTGTCGTATGTACCATGGCATTCATACTACAACACAATATGGCTATTCAACACAATGCTATACTCAGGTAGGTGTATATGTGTGTGTGTGTGTGTGTGTGTGTGTGTGTGTGTGTGTAATACTAATAATAATAGTAATAATAGTAATAATGATAATAATTAATAAGAAAAATGTGTGTGTGTGTATGTGTGTGTAATGATAATAGTAGTACGGTAATAATAATAATAATAATAATAATAGTAATAATAATGATAATAATAATAATAGTAATTGTAATAATAATAGTAATAATAATAATAATAAAAATAATAATAAAAATAATATTAAAAATAATAATGATAATCATAAAAATAATAATAGTAATAATAATAATAGTAATAATAATGATAATATTAATAATGATAATGTGTATATATATGTATGTATATATAAATGTATGTATGTATGTGTGTATTAATATTATTTTCTTTCTTTTTTCTTTACAGGAATATAAAAGGAGGGTAAGTATAATAAATAATTAATAATTAAATTAATTAATTAATAAATTATGAATAAATTATACCTCATTTATCATACATTAAAAAACTATTATTATTATTATTATCAAACACACACACACACACACACACACACACACACACACACACACACACCCTCACTCACTCTATCCATACAAACTCTCACACTAATAATAATAATAATAATGAAAAAAAAAAAATAATAATAATAATAATAATAATAATAATGAAAAAAAAAAAATAATAATAATAATAAACATAATAATAATAATGAAAAAAAAAATAATAATAATAATAAAAATAATAATAATAAAAATAATAGTAATAAAAATAATAATAATAATAAACATAATAATAATAATAATTCCTGAACACAAACACTTTAACTCTCCTCACTATTCACACACTATCCATCTTTCCAGGGACCACGGTGGGGGGCAAGAGGGGGGTGCGGCCTCGACAAGAAAGTGGACCCCCGCCCCCTCGCACCCCAACTGTCCCCCCCAACGTCACATCCTATTTCTCAAGACTCACAAGACAGCTTCGTCGACCGTGCAAAATGTTTTGTTGAGATTCGCGTATTCTCGGAATTTGAATGTCGCCTTGCCACCGCTGCCACCGATTGTATCTGCTGCCGTGGCTGCTGGAGGAGGCGTTGGGGGCGTGGTGGGGGGCTTGGGGGGTGCAGAGGCGTGGTGGGGGGCATAGGTGAAGTGGGGGGAGGCGTAGGAGGTGTAGGAGAAGTGGGGGAAGGCGTTGGAGTGGGAGGTATGCTTGGAGGAGGCGTTGGAGGTAAAGGCATGCTTGGAGGAGTAGTAGGAGGTAAAGGTGTGCTTGGAGGAGGAGTAGGAAGCGTTGGAGGGGGAGCAAGAGTGAGAGAAAGCGTTGGAGGGGGAGGTATGCTTGGAGGAGGACATGTGGTTGGAGTAGGAGCTAACGGAGTGCTTGGAGGAGGAGTAGGAGGTAAAGGAGTGCTTGGAGGAGGCGTTGGAGGTAAAGGAGTGCTTGGAGGAGGAGGTATGCTTGGAGGAGGACATGTGGTTGGAGTAGGAGGTAAAGGAGGTGCTTGGAGGAGGCGTGGGAGGTGTTGTATCTGGATGACGCCTCTAAGGGCCTGAGTGTGAGGGAGGTAAGGGCTTCCTCCTTCGCCCCTCCCTCGGGAAATTTCACTTCTTGGTCCACCACGCCAGACTCAACGTGAAGGCTATGACACAGGTGAGGAAATGTGTGTGTTGTGTGTGTGTGTGTGAGAGAGAGATAGAGAGAAGGAGGGGGAGAGAGGGAGGGGTGGGTGTGAGAGAGAGGGAGAAAGGGAGAATGAGAGAGAGAGGGGGGGAGGGGGGGAGTGAGGGGTTATTGGGGGGTTAGTGTGTGGAGAGAGAGAGAGTGGGAGAGGGAGAGAGGGGGGGAGGGAGTGGGAGGTGGTTGGAGGGAGAGAGTGTGTGTGTTTGTGTGTGTTTTTTGAGAGAGAGTGGGGGGGTTGTTGATTTTATTGTGTGTGTGAGAGAGAGAGAGAGGAGTGGTTGTTGGTTTGTGTGTGTGTGTTTGATATATATATATATATATATATATATATATATATATGCTATGTTGAAATAATATGTTGAAATAATGTCTAAAATAACACACACACACTCTGTGTGTGGTGTGTGTGTCTCTCTAACAAACAAACCAACACACACACACACACACACAACACACTGTGTGTGTGTGTGTTGAGTGTGTGTTTCAAACTATTATTCCTTCTCTCTCACAAACTAACCAACCAAAAAACACACACATTCTCACTCACTCTTTCTCTCTCACTCTCTCTCTCTCACAGTTAACATAC
>JAWZYT010003706.1:15000-26277 GCA_034508575.1 Petrolisthes manimaculis | reverse complement strand
GTGGTAGATGAATAGTGTCTTATACAGCAGAGATGGGACGTGTTGCAGGGGGGACATTAGGGGGAGGGGGTCTGTGCTTGGAGAGAGAGAGAGAGAGAGAGAGAGAGAGAGAGAGAGAGAGAGAGTGAGAGAGAGAGAGAGAGAGAGATGTAACCCTGTTTGTGTGTGTGAGTCTGTGTTTGCATCCGTGTGTTCATGTGTGTGTGTGTGTGAGAGAGAGAGAGAGAGAGAGAGAGATGTAACCCTGTGTGTGTGTGTGTGTGTGTGAGAGAGAGAGAGAGAGAGAGAGAGAGAGAGAGAGAGAGAGAGAGAGAGAGAGAGAGAGAGATACAAACATACATACATACATACATATTGGTAATGGTCTGCGTGATGGAAAATCCAATAAATATACGGTACCCTAGAGACCAAAGTAATGGACATAGTTAAGGGAAGTATAATCTCTCGTTGGTGAAGTACAGGGTTGATGCTGAATACTCCAAACTCCACCAGGAAACACACCCCTATCAATAATAACTCATAGGAGGTCTGTTTCGTGGCATAGTTTGGAGGAATCAGGAGGACTTTTTTTTCTCTCTCTCACAGCAGATGGTGGTGGCTCGATTCAGCTGTTGTTGTTGTTGTTGTTGTTTTTTGTTGTTGTTGATAGAGATGTCAGTTTCATGTGTATATAATTTTCATGTGTCTAAATGAGGGATAAAATGACAGAAAGAAAGGAGGAATAGCAAACACACAAAAAAAGAATGAGAAAGAATGGAAGGACAGGGAGGGAGAAGGTGATAGAAAGCAAACACACAAAAGAAAGAGATAGAATGTAAATAAAGGGAAAAGGTGATAATATATAGAGGAAGGACAGCAAACACACGAAGGAAAGAGAAAGAATGGAGAGACAGAGAGAATGTGATAGAAAGGAGAGAGAGCAAACACAAAAGAAACAGACAGAAAGGAGGGACAGGGAAAAGGAAAGAGAAAGAAAGGAGAGACAGGGAGGTGATAGAAAGGAGGGAGGGACAGTAAACACACGAAGGAAAGAGAGAGAAAGGAGGGACAGGGAGAAGAAAGAGAAAGAAATGAGAGACAGGGAGAAGGTGATAGAAAGGAGAGACAGGGAGAAGGAAAGAGAAAGAAAGGAGAGACAGGGAGAAGGTGACAGAAAGGAAGGACAGAAAACACATAAAGGAAACAAAGAGAAAGGAAAGAGAGAGTTGAGAAGGTGATAAAAAAAAAGAGGGACAGAAAGCACACAAAGGAAACAAAAAGAAAGGAAAGAGTGAGTTGAGGACATGAAAGAAAATAAAGAGTGTCTGGGAGTTACTGGAGAGAAACATAATTGGATAGATGAGGGACACAACTAAATTTTCACTTTACATTGCAAACTACTCCCTGGGGGTTACTGGGGGGCGGGGGGAGGGGGGCTGTGTGGCGTCAGGGGGGCGGGGGGAGGCAGAACACCCGATGGAGTAAAAAGAATCAAATAAAGTGAAGACAAGAGGGAGAGAAAGGGAAGGATAAAAACGAGGATACTGGATGAAGAAGCGAGACAGTGATGAATAGAGAGGAAGGGAGATGAAGAGGGAGGAGGAGGAGGATAGAGACATGGAGGGAAGAGGATGATGGTGGAGGAGAATAACATGAAAGAGAAGATCAGAGAGGGGAGCAGGCTTTACCAACACACACACACACTGCAAGGGATGGACATGTACTGATTATATATATATATATATATATATACAGAGAGAGAGAGAGAGAGAGAGAGAGAGAGAGAATAATATTATGTTCCACTTATGTATGTGTGTGATGTGTAAGTGTATACAAATATAGTGTATATATACTTCACGTGGGATATAGCCTACCTACATACAGCAAACGTTTCTCTCATGATAGAGTTTCATCTCCTAAACCTGAATTCAGCCTTTACACTTTACACAGATATGTTTACAAGGGATCAAAATATATCCACACCAAGGGAGAGTAATGGAATATAAACCAGCTTAAACTATTTATACACGGAATTAAAAGGTGGACTCATAAATATATATATATATACAGGAGGTTAAAAAAAACTCTGATATTTTTTTCTCGAAGCACACTGCATGCAAGATGATGTGTGTGTGTGTGTGTGTGTGCGTGTGTGCGTGGGGGTTGAAAATTGCTAGTGACATACATACATACATCACCACTGTATTAAAAAAAACTTGATGATAATAATAACATAAATCTTCATTTTTTTTTTTTTCACCATCATTTACATTATTTTTTTTTATTTTTTTTTTTCTCATCTTTCCACACGTGTTTACTCCTTCCTTCTTATCCCATTGTTTTATCACACTCTTCTCTATGTATTATTTTTTATTTTTTCTCTTTCTGCATCCACCCCCTCTCTCTCTCTCTCTCATCCATCCCCACTCCCTCTCATCCATCCCCACTCCCTCTCATCCATCCCCACTCCCTCTCATCCATCCCCACTCCCTGTCATCCATCCCCACTCCCTGTCATCCATCCCCACTCCCTCTCATCCATCCCCACTCCCTCTCATCCATCCCCACTCCCTCTCATCCATCCCCACTCCCTCTCATCCATCCCCACTCCCTCTCATCCATCCCCACTCCCTCTCATCCATCCCCACTCCCTCTCATCCATCCCCACTCCCTCTCATTCATCCCCACTCCCTCTTCAGTCAGTGTCTCTGTCTAATCTAATCTCTCCATCTCTTTCCTCCCCCTCCTCTCCCTCTCTCCCCCTCTCCCTCTCTCCCCCTCTCCCCTCCCCCTCTTCTCCCTCTCCCCCTCCTCTCCCTCCCTCTCCCCCTCCTCTCCCTCCCTCTCTCACCACTCATTCTTTCTTTCCTCATCTGTCTTCTCCCTCCCACAATTTTTTTTTTTGTGTCTCTCCTACATTATTTTTTTATTCTACTTTCTTCATTCTACTTTCTTCATTTTCTTCATGCTTCACTCCTCCCTTCAGAAAATAATAATGATAATAATAATAATAATAATAATAATAATAATAATAATAATAATAATAATAATAATAATAATAATAATAATAATAATAATAATAATAATAATAATAATAATAATAATAATAATAATAATAATAATAATAATAATAATAATAATAATAATAATAATAATAATAATAATAATGAAAATAATAATAATTCTTACATTCTCCCTTCTTTCATCCTTTCCTTTCCTCTCCCATTTCTATGTTTTCTGTTAAGTCCTCCTTTCTTCCTCCCTTCATTCATTTCCCCCATTATCCTTCATTCGTTCCTCTCTCTCTCTCTCTCTCTCTCTCTCTCTCTCTCTCTCTCTCTCTCTCTCTCTCTCTCTCTCTCTCTCTCTCTCTCTCTCTCTCTCTCTCTCTCTCTCTCTCTCTCTCTCTCTGAACAAAAGTATTCTATGTGTGACACTTTTATTGACTGGGATTATCAGGGGCAGGGGGAGAGGAGCCCCCCGGGAACGCCTGAGGGAGGGAAGGGGGGGGGCGGAGGGGGGGAGGGGAGGGACGAAAAGAAAAGGAAAGGGAAGGGAAGAAAGGAAACAAAAGAAAATGGGAAGGAAAGAAAAGGAAAGAAAGGGAATAAAAGAAAGAGTAAGGAAAGAGATGGAATAAAAGAAAAGGGAAGGGGAAGAGAGGGAATAAAAGAAAGGGGAAGGAAAGAGAGGGAATAAAAGAAAAGGGAAGTAAAGAGTGAATAAAAGAAAGAGAAGGGGAAGAGAGGGAATAAAAGAAAAGGGAAGGAAAGAGAGGGAATAAAAAAATGAAAGAGAGAGAGAGAGAGAGAGAGAGAGAGAGAGAGAGAGAGAGAGAATAATAATGATATGGACCCTGTGATCTCTTCTCTCCCTCACATCTCCTCCATCACATCACCATCACTTCTCCCTCCTTTCACCATCCCTCTCCCTTACTTCATTAGCCCTCCTCCATCACTTCACCATCACTTCATCTCTTTTCCCTCATTTCACCATCATTTCACCATCACTTCACCATCATTTCACCATCATTTCACCATCACTTCACCCTCATTTCACCATCACTTCACCATCACTTCACCATTACCACTTCCCTTCCTTTCCCCACTTCCCTTCCTTTCCCCACTTACCCATTATTTGCCCACGGGTTTTAGTGACACCTTTCAGAGTGTATAAATCCCTCCCTTCCCTCCCCTCCCTTCCCTTCCATTCCCTTCCCTCCCTATCTCCCTTCCCTCCCTTCCTTTCCTCCTTCTCTCCCTGCCTCCCTCTCTTCCCTCCTCCCTCCCTCCCTACCTCCCTCCCTCCTTCCTTCTCTCCCTTCTCTTACCCCCCCTCTCCTCTTCCCCCTCCCTTACTTATTCTTTACCCCCAATCCTCCTTTTATATCTTTGCCCTCCCTCTTCTTCTTTCCCATTATCTTATTTCTCTTTTCCACCATTAATTTCTCATTCACTCTCTTCCTTTTTCATCCCTCCCTCGCCTCTCCCCTTTCCATCTTTCATATACACCAACTCTCTCTCTCTCTCTCTCTCTCTCTCTCTCCTTTTCCACCCTTAATTTCCCATTCTATCTCTTCCCTTTCCATCCCACCCCTCCCTCTCCCTTTTCTCTTTTCATACACAACAAGCCTCTCCCCTTTTTTCCAGCCTATTATTTTTTATGTTCCTGGTTCCCTTCCATTTCACTTTTTCAATCACTCTTCCCTGCACTTATCTCTCTCTCTCTCCCTCTCACTCTCTCTCTCTCTCTCTCTCTCTCTCTCTCTCTCTCTCTCTCTCTCTCTTCACACCAATTATTATGTCCTCTATACCCACTATCTCTATAACTTTGTGGGTCTCTCTCTCTCTCTCTCTACTACTGACAATGTAGACTACAGGGACATTTTCCAACTCAGTGAGGGAACAACCAGGAATCATGGCTACAAACTTGAACTGAAGCGATACAACCGTGATCGGTGTGGTAAATTCTTTACATACAGCATCTGCGGTACTTGGAACGCGCTTCCTGCTGATGTAGTCAACAGCAACTCTGTGGATCAGTTCAAGTCCAGATTAGACAAAGTCTTAAACCACCGTCTAGGTGTTTAAGCCGTTGTGTGAGTGTTCCTTGATGGTTTCACATGACACATTCGAGGAGGGGCACATACTTGCACAACTAAACCCACAGGTACCCTCTTTGTATGGATCGTAAGGTCTCCTAGGGTACTTCTTTTCCTTGTAACTCCTTGTAACTCTCTCCCAACGGGAACCGCCTTCGGCGCCTTGACGTGGTGGGGGGTTTGTGTGTCTCTGAGACCTGGCAAGCTAGACTAGAGGGGGCTCCGGCCCCTGCTCTGCCCCGATTTCTGTGAGAGAGGGTTTCCCATGCTCGGAAGGTCGCCAGTGAGAGACCAGACTAAATGGTTTCCATCTTTCAGTTCTTCAACTGTCCCTCTTTTCTTTTTATTTCATTCCTGCTTGTTGTCACACCTCTCTATCATCTTTTTCTGGCGCTATAGGACCTCCATGTTACGGCCCTTAATATCCATCAATCAATCAATCTCTCTCTCTCTCTCTCTCTCTCTCTCTCTCTCTCTCTGCCTTTGTCGTGCCTTCCTGAGTTGGGGGGGAGAATGGTCTCAGGGGGGCTGTTAGGCCTGGTAGGGGGGGAAGGGGGAAGGGGTAAAGAGGTAAGGAGGGAGGGGTAAAGGATGAGGGAGATAGGGGAGGGGTATGGAGGTAAGGGGGGAGGGGTAAAGGATGAGGGAGATAGGTAAGGGGTAGGGGAGGGGTAGGGGAGGGGTATGGAGGTAAGGGGGGGGGGAGGTTAGGGGAGTTAATTAAGACACTGTTTCTGACACGTAACATTGCTACTTTCCTTCCTCCCTATACTCAATAAAAATAATAATAATAATAATAATACCGGTAACAATAACAATAACAATAATAATAATAATAATACCGGTAATAATAAACATAATAATAATAATAATAATAATTATAATTATAATTATAATTATAATAATAATTATAAACATAAACATAATAATAATAATAATAATAATAATAACAACAACAATAAAAAGCTCACCTCAATTCCTTTACAGTCTATATACAAAAGGTGTAACTGTGTTCTGCCTCGTTGCTTCCATTATTTAGAAATTTATGAATAAACGAAGAAAATAAATTATGAAGAGACAGTCAACGTTATTCCTTCCTCCTCCTCCTCCTCCTCCTCCTCCTCCTCCTCCTCCTCCTATTTCTTCTTCTTCTTCCTCCTCCTCCTCCTCCTCCTCCTCCTCCTCCTCCTCCTCCTCCTCCTCCTCCTCCTCCTCCTCCTCCTCTTCTCCTCTTTCGTTTTCCCATTCTTCCTTTTTCTGTTTTAACTTTTTCCCTCTCTTATTTTTCGTACCCTTTCTCCCTCTCTCTTTCTTCTTCCCCTTTTTCCCTAGTTCCATCTTTCTTCCTGCCCCTTCTCCCTCCATCGTTCTTCCTCCCATATTTCCTTCTCTTCTTCCCCCTCCTATCTTCTCTTTCTTCTTCCCCTTTTCTCCCTATTCATCCCCCATTTCTCCCTCCCTATTCATCATCCCCCCTTCTCCTTCTCCCTCCCTATTCTCCTTCTCCCTTCCCTCATAAATTGTCTGAATTATAACACTGAATCTTTGGGTACCAATTTAATTTTTTTTCTAGACTCACTGTGTGTCAATATCCAATGATTATATTAGATACATTTTCAACCCAGAGAAGTTGTATTGATTCCACTTAGGCACGAACACCACCACCAAAAATCAACCTTAGTTAATAATAGTGATCATAACAAACATCTAAAAATTAACACTAGAGTTTGTAAAGATATTAGTTAATAATATTGATCATAACAAACATCTAAAAATTAACTCTAGAGGTTGTAAAAATCTTAGTTAATAATAATGATCATAACAAACATCTAAAAATTAACTATAGAGGTTGTAAAGTTCTTAGTTAAAAATTATGATCTTTCAAATATTTAAAAGTAACACTCGAGATTGTGAAGTTCTTAGTATAAAATTATGATCGTTTAAATATTTAATATTAACACTATAAGTTGTAAAATTCGAAGTTACTAATAATAATAATAATCTTTCAAATATTCAAAAGTAACACTAGAAGTTGTGAAGTTCTTAATTAATATAAAATAATGATCTTTCAAATATCTAAAATTTACACTAGAGGTTGTAAGGTTCTAAGTTAATAATAATAATAATAATCTTTCAAATATCTATAAATGTACAGTATTTGTTGTCTGTATCCCACAACTCTGTCCTTCCTTCCCTCTTTCTCTCCTTCCTTCTTTCTCTCTGCCCTTCCTTCTCTCTTTCTCTCCTTCCTTCCTTCCTTCCCCTCTTCTTCCTTCATTCTTTCCTTCCCCTCTTCTGCCTTCCTTCTTTCCTTCCCTCTCTCCTCCCTTCTTTCCTCCCTTCATTCTTTCCTTCCTTCTTTTACATCAGTTTATTTATCTATGGCCCTTCCTCCAACAGTCTGCCCTTCCTTCACTCTCTCTCTTTTTCCTTCCTTCCTTCTTTCCTCCCTTCCTTCTCTCCTTCCTTCCTTCCTTCCTTCCTCCTCTCTACTTTCTTTCTTTCCTTCCCTCTTCCATATCAATATGTTTATCAATAACCCTCCCTCCAACAATCTCCTCTTCCTTCCTTCCTTCCTTCCTTCATTTTAAATTGGCACCTTCCCCAGTTCTCTTATTTCACACTCACCCTGTATTTTCCCCCCTGCTGACTCCTCCCACCTCTCCTTCCTTCCTTCTTAACTACTTACCTTTCTTCCTACCTAACTATCTTTCTTCCTAACTACTTACCTTCCTTCCTTCCTTCCTTTCTCTCTACCTTCATAACTACCGCCCTCTTTTCCTTCCTATTAACCTTTCTTCCTTCCTTCTTTCCTTTCTTCCTTCCTACCTACCTTACATCCTTCCTACCTTCCTTTCTATCTTCCTACCTTCCTTCCATCCTTCCTTCCTAACTACCTTCCATCCTTCCTTTCTACCTACCTTCCTTCCTTCCCTCCTTTCTATCATTTTCTTTCTAATTTTCTTTTCCTGTGTTTTCTTTCTCTTCTCTCAATTTCCCTCACACCTCCAACTCACTAAATATGCACTGCACCTCTTCCAACTCTCTCCCTCTCCCTCCCTCTCTCTCTCTCCCTCTCTCCCTCTCTCTCTCTCCCTATCCCTATCCCTCTCCCCCTCTCCCTCTCCCCCTCTCCCTCTCCCTCTCCCTCTCCCTTTCTCTCCCTCTCTCCCTCTCCCTCTCCCTCTCCCACTCCCTCGTGACTTGCCACAGTTTACTCCCTCTTTCTTCATGCACCTTCCCTCGTATTTTCTCCTCGTCCCTCTTCCCCTCACTTTTTCCCTCCTTCTCCCTTCGCTTTCTCCACCCATGTACTGTTTCTCCATTCCCCCTCCACTTCCCCTCCACTCCCCCTCCATTCTCCCTCCTATTCATCCGCTATCTACCTCCCTATTCATCCTATTCCTCCCTATTCCTACTACTCCTCTATCCTTGTACTATTTCTCCACTTTCCCTCCACTCCCCCTCCATTTTTTCTCCATTCCCCCTCCATTATCCCTCCATTTCTCCTCCATTTTCCTTCCACTTCCCCTCCTATTCCTCCACTTCCCCTCCCATTTTCCCTCCTATTCCTCCGTTATCTACCTCCCTATAACTTCAAAATATCATCCAACTTTTCCCCTTCACCCTCGTACCAGTGTGACATATTATTAACAGCATATCCTACACGGTTCAATGTACCTTTGGTCTTCACAGTGAGAGAGACAAGCAGTGGGGCAAAATAATTGTTAACCTTTCAAAACAGACTGACAACTCTTTTCATTATTCTCTGACTAACACACACACACACACACACACATACACACATACACATACACACATACACACACACACACACACACATACACACACACACACACATGACAAGTAAAATAGAAAAAAAAAGCACAATTTGAGATGAATAAGTGAATCATCAAATTATGAATCACAGGTGAAATGAATAACTGAAACACAAAGTATGAATAAATAACACGAGGAATATTTTTAATGAAACACAAAAAAAAATATATAAATTAAAAAAAGAAAGAATCAAAATTAAAATGATATTATTTAGAAGGCAAGAGAAGCACTAATAAATATTCAGGTGTGCTTGCTTCGAATAAACTACCTATAGAGACGATAAATAAATTAGAGACGATAAATAAATACAATAATAAGATTTCCATTGGAATTACTTGGTTGGTGGACTGTTAGTGGACTGTTGGTGGACTGTTGGTGGACTGTTAGTGGACTGTTGGTGAACTGTTGGTGGACTGTTAGTGGACTGTTGGTGGACTGTTGGTGAACTGTTCAAACCTTCAATCAAAACTACTGTATAATTATTAGTGCTCATGACTGTACATACGTAAAAATAAAAGTGTATAATAATAGTAATGTGTATCTAAACGTGTATATCTTGGAAGGGAATTTATACATATGAGAAACATTTATTTAAGGTGTATAGTTATAACCGAAAGTGTATTTAACATAAAAGCAAATACATACATACGTGTACGTGTATATAAAAACATATCATTAAGAAGGAACGAGAAATGTATAAATTATCTAAGTCTAAGACGAAAATTGATACATTATAACCACAGTAAAAATAAACATAAATATAAACCAACAAATAAAATGCATGACAACGACGACAGGAACACGACGCCACAAAACATTCGTGTACACAACTCGTATGTCAACACGTCCAGAACACGTCCATATCCAAACCCAAACTCTAGCCAACGGGAAAATGTCTTACTTTTCTCTGCATTTTCGTGATAACAGTGAATTGTTGGGAATGACGGCCACATGCAACCTGACATTACCGCTCATATTGCAGACTAGACAGAAAATCGAAGTTATGGGGTTTTAACATATACCCTTCCCCGTCCCCCCTCATCATCCCCCATTCCCTCTCCTCCCCACCCATCCCCAGGAACCCAAACCACTCTTCCTTTCCCCCCCCTCCCCTAACACAAACCACACCCATTCTCCCTTCCCCTCCCTCCCCTAAACCACACCCACTCTCCCCTCCCTCCCCTAAACCACACCCACTCTCCCCTCCCTCCCCTCCCCTAAACCACACCCACTCTCCCCTCCCTCCCCTCCCCTCCCCTAACTCTCTAAAACTCATAGCACTCTACCCCCTACCCCCTACCCCCAGAAATCATCCCTCCCCCTACCCCCTGTCACATAGCTCTCACCCCTTTCCTCTGTCCTTTTCCCATACCCCTCACCCCTTTCCTCTACCCCCTGCCTTCCTACCCTTCACCCCTTCCTTACCCCCTGCTTTCCTACCCCTTCACCACGCGTGTTACCAACAAGAGAAGGTACCAATTGACTTGTAAAAATAACGTTGGTTGAGGAAATGAACGACACAACCAACCCACCAACCCACCAACCAACTAACCCACCCACCAGCCAACTAACCCACCAGCTCATCAACCAACTAACCAACCCACCAACCCACCAGCCAACTAACCCACCAGCTCATCAATCAACCAACTAACCCACCAACCAACCAACCAACTAACCCACCAACCAACCAACCAACCAACCCACCAACCAACTAACCCACCAACCAACCAACTAACCCACCAGCTAACCCACCAACCAACTAACCCACCAACCAACCAACTAACCCACCAGCTAACCCACCAACCAACTAACCCTCCACGAGTCTTTTATATCCAACCTCAAATCTTTTATGTTTTGAACTGAGAACTTCACTTGGGGTTTTAGTAGAATTATCACTTTCTTGGATATTTACGTTTTTTTTCTCTCTCTCGTTTTTTTCTCTATCTCTCTTTTTTTCTCTTTTTCTCTCTTTTCTCCATCTCTCTCTCTCACTTGTATATCGACTTGTGTTTGTACAATAATAATAATAATAATAATAATAATGATAATGATAATGATAATGGTAATAATAGCAATAACTATAACAATAACAATAACAATAATAGTGACAATTAAAAAAATTGATAATAATAATAATAATAATAATAATAATAATATTTTTTTTCCTTACTACTTTCTTCCTTTCTTTCTCTCTATTTTTTCTTACTTCCTTTCTGTCAAATCAATTCTGTAATCGCTTTCTTTCTTCCTTCCTTTCTGTCTTTTTCCTTACTTTCTTTCTTCATTCCTTTCTTTCTTTTTTCTTACTTTCTTTCTTCCTGTCTGATTCATTCCTTAATCGATTTCTTCCTTCCTCCC
>JAWZYT010003706.1:0-10000 GCA_034508575.1 Petrolisthes manimaculis | reverse complement strand
GTGTGTGTAAGCAGAACCAAAATTGGTAAACAAAAAATGTGTCGTGATAATATGAGACTGACGAATGTAGAAAAACAAAAACTTGAAGAACTGATAAACCAAACAAAAGCTAGATACATGAGAGAATATCCGACTGGTGGGTGTGATCATGAAGCTGTGTGTGTGTGTGTGTGTGTGGAAGCAGAACGAGTCATTAAGGGGGCGACTGCAGCGACACGGGTGAGTGACGGTCAGGACGACAATTACTGACGTGTTAGTCTCGCCTGGGTTGTCAAAGGTGGAGTACAAGATGAGGACACGAGAGGAACGTCCAGTTGGGGAGGTATAGCTTGGCTTGGCTGGGCTTGGCTGGGCTGGGCTTCTATCTCATTCATTCACTCACTCACTCACTCACTTGTCAGGTCACTCATTCTCTCACTCATTCTCTCACTCACTTGTCAGGTCACTCATTCTCTCACTCCCTCACTCACTCACTTGTCAGGTCACTCATTCTCTCACTCACTCACTCACTCACTTGTCAGGTTACTCACTCACTTGTCAGGTCACTCACTCACTTGTCAGGTCACTCACTCACTCACTTGTCAGGTCACTCATTCTCTCACTCCCTCACACACTCACTCCCTTGTCAGGTCACTCATTCTCTCAATCACTCCACATTCTGTATCTCATTCCACTTTCTGTCCATCACTTCACCTTCTGTCTATCATTCCACCATCTGTATTTCACTCAATCGCCAGGACACTCATTCTCTCACTCCACATGCTGTCTCTCACTCCACCTTATGTCTCTCACTCCACTTTCTGTCTTTCACTCCACTCTCTATCCTTCATTCCACCTTTTGTCTTCCACTCTCTGTCCTCTTTCTCCTGTCTCTTCCCGTCTCCACCATTCTCTTTTCTCTCCTTTTTATTTCTCCGTTCTTCCTTTCGTTTTCTGTATTCTCTGTTTGTCCTGTTCCCTTTCCCCACCATTCTCTCATTCTCATTCCTCCTCCTCCTCCTCCTCCTCCTCCTCCTCCTCCTCCTCCTCCTCCTCCTCCTCCTCCTCCTCCTCCTCCTCCTCCTCCTCCTCCTCCTCCTCCTCCTTTTTCGTCCAAACTCTTTTCTCTCTCCATCCGTGTATTCCATTCCTCGCATAGTCTCTCTTCCCCTCTCTCTTTTATCTCGCCTTTTTCCTTTTCCTTTCTGTTTCCTTCTCCCCTCTCAAGTCTTCTTTCCTCTCCATCTCCTCTCTCTATTTTTGACTCCTCTCCTTTCCTCTTCTCCCCTTTTTAATAATATTTCCTCTTGCCTTTTTTCCTCCCTTCCATCTTTCTACTTCCTCGATTCTCTCCCTCCCTATTTTCTTCCCTCCCTTTCATCTTTCTACTTCTACTCTTCTCTCCTCCCATCCCAATCTTCCTTCCTTCCTTCCTTCCATCTTTCCTTCCATTCCACTCTTCTTTGCTCTCCACCCTTGCTCCTCTCATTCTTTTTTTTTCTTTCCACTCTTCTTGCTCTTGTTTCTTTCCCTTTCCACCCTCCTTCTCTTATGGTTTTTTTCCCTCTTCCACTCTCCTCCTTTCATGCATTTTGAGATAGACAGACGGACAGATAAATAGATAGAGAGAAAGATAGACGAAGAGACAGAGACAAAGGTAGAAAAAAAAGCAGAGACAAACACAGAGATACATGCATTGAGAGAGAGGTGTAAAATGGGAAACGGGAGATAAAGGGAGTGTGAAAGAGGAAGGGTGTAAGGGTTAGGGTTAAAATGGTAAGGGTGAGGTAAGGGAGTGAGAATAGGGAAGGGCATTGGGAAAGTAGGGTTGGTTTGGGTTAACATTAGGGTGAGGTAAGGGAGTGAAAGTAAGGATAGGTATTGGGAGGGTTGGGTTTAGGTTAGGGTGAGGTAAGGGAGTGAGAATAGGGAAGAGCATTGGGAAAGTTGGGTTGGGTTGAGGTTAGGGTGAGGTAAGGGAGTGAAAGTGAGGATAGGTATTGGGAGGGTTGGGTTTAGGTTAGGGTGAGGTAAGGGAGTGAGAATAGGGAAGGGCATTGGGAAAGTAGGGTTGGGTTGGGTTAACATTAGGGTGAGGTAAGAGAGTGAAAGTGATGATAGGTATTGGGAGGGTTGGGTTTAGGTTAGGGTGAGGTAAGGGAGTGAGAATAGGGATATGTATTGAGAGAATTGGGTTGGATTAAGGTTAGGGAGATATAAGGGAGTGAGAGTGAGGATAGGTATTGGGAGAGTGTTGGGTTGGGTTAAGGTTAGGTTATTGGGAGAATAGTTGGGTTAAAAGGTTAGGGAGATATAAGGGAGTGAGAATGAGGATAGGTGTTGGGAGAGTGTTGGGTTAAGTTTAAGGGACTATATACTACTAGCCTGGGGGTCTGGGAGTATGGTGGTGGTGGGGGGGGACTGAATGGGTCTATCTAACTAAACACACACAACAATGGGATGTGTTCTGAGTGTTTGCTTCACACTTCAACACTCACAGTAAATATGGGACCCCTAATGTTATTTTCCACACCCTTACCTCTCACCCTCTCTCACTACTCACTAGACTCACTCCTCACACCTTCCTTTATTTCTCACTACTCACTTCTCACACCCTCCCTCACAACTCACCTCCTACTCCTCCTTCCCCTCTCCTCTCTCTCCTCTACTCTCCTCTCTTCCCTTCCTACTCTACCCATATCCCTCATATACCCTCCTTTTCCTTCCCATCTCCCTACCCTACCCTCCTCTCTTCCCCTCCCCTCTCTCTCCTCTACCCTCCTCTCTTCCCTTCCTTTCCCCTCTCTCTCTCTCCTCCCATCTCCCTCCCCTACCCTCCTCCTAGCTCCCTACTCTACCCTCCTCTTTTCCTCCCACTTCCCCTCCCCACCCCTCCCCTCTCTCTCCTTCCAGGCCAGCAGATGTCCCCACCCACCACCACCACCAGGACTTTCCCTCGGTCCATCCATCACACCAACATAAAAGAAACGTCTCCGATCAATGGTCCTCGAAAATATGTCACAATGTAATTAAATCATTCCACAACTTTTTGATGGGGGGAGTTGGGCCTATATTTTGAACACTCGAAATGCCTTTGTGATGAGACGCTGTGTGTGTGTGTGTGTGTGTGAGAGAGAGAGAGAGAGAGAGAGAGAGAGAGAGAGAGAGAGAGAGAGAGAGAGAAAGGGCGTATGTCTGTGTGTGTATGTGTCTATGTATGTGTGAGGAAGGGTGTGTGTGTGTATGCGTGTGTGTGTATTTGAGGGATGGTGTGTGTGTGTGTGTGTGTGTGTACCTTTGATAGAGTAGATGGGCCCAAACTTTGTACACTCGAAATGCCTTTGTGATGAGACTGTGTGTGTGTGTGTGTGTGTGTGTGTGTGTAACAGAAGAATTTAGCTCAGATTTTGTATACACTCAAAATTACTCCTCCCTCCTCCCCCCCTTCATTTTTTCCCTCATTTTACCTCCCTTTGAAAAAAAAGCTTCCTCAATATTATACAGTGTCCTCGCGTTTGTATCTCTGAATTCGAGAGAGTAATGGGGTGGGAATTGAGCCCCTTGATTCCTCCAAAGTATATCAGGAAACGGGATGAGATAATATACAGAAATAATGGCCCCTTGTTGCTTGGCTTAGTGTGGAGGAATCAATTTGCTACCCTCTTTCACCCAGTTAAATGTGATGACATATATTTCTCGAATTTTATGTGGCATATATATTTCCCATTTGTAATTTAAGTAATATATCTTTCGGAGTAAATAAGTTGAATGTCTCACTTCTATTCATTTATATATATATATATATATATATATATATATATATATATATATATATATATATATATATGTTGTTGGCTAGTGTGGTTGTGTGCGTTGCAGTCTTCAACCACCCCCGAAGGCTGTCAAGGATGGCAGCTATGGGAGCCAAACCATCACAACACCAGGGGGCACGAGTCCCTGGACATGGAGTAGGGCTCATCAGTCTAGAATAGGTGCAGTGGAAATGAGTTACTTGAGAGGTGCATGTGGACTTACAAGATGGGACGGAGAAAATAATGAGAGTGTGTATGAGAGATGTGGTATGAGTAAGAAAGCGAGTGTGGTGTGGTTGAGAGTGAAGCATAATACATTGAGGTGGTTTGGACATGCTTCCTCTCTCCCTTATGTTCTTCCTTGGTTATTGTACCAGTAACATTTGCAAAGTACTAGAATGTTCTCTCTCTCTCTCTCTCTCTCTCTCTCTCTCTCTCTCTCTCTCTTTATTTGCATGACTGAAGACATATTGTATCATGCCATGCACTTGTATCGACATAAATTCAGCCAGCCAGCCATCGTTTCCCAGGAAGAGAAAGTACAGTACAGTAGTAGTAGTAGTAGTAGTAGTGATGGTAGTAGTAGTAGTAGTAAGTTCCAATGGAGGTGACACACATTACCAACAAAGCTTCCCACCACTATTACCACCGCGTCGTTGTCGTTGTTGTCGCTGCCCTTCGTCCAAACCCAACCCATAAAAACACTCTATTCATTCACTCCCTTGGGCTGAGGTTCGTTTATTACCTCACTCCTCCTGTTTTTTGTGCTCCCGTGCGTTTGTTTACCTCTGTCCTTAACACACCAGCAACAACAACAACCGTTTCTGATGGTAGGGTGTTATTATTGAGTGCTTTAATTTTCAGGGGGATGCTTTTACTTAAGGGACCCTGTGTGATGTAGTCAGAAAATTGGAGATTAATTATTAATTATATTCAATTATTGCCACGAAACACACACACACACACACACATCTATATGGAAGGAGCTTGTTTGTTTCGTGGCATGATCAGGAGGAATCAGAAGCACCCAATTTTTTCTCGTCTTTTATAATAAATGCAATTTTTTCCGGATTTTTTAATAAGCACTGCTTGGCAATTTAGCTGGTAACACTGTGAGCAGTTGTAAACAGTAAAAAATTCAGGGTGACCAGATTTAGCATTATAATGCTAAATTTAGCATAGTTTTCTTGAAATTTGTGTTTAGCATAAAATTTAGCATAGTATCAAATCTAGCATACTTTTAGCATAATTTAATGAGCTTAGAGCAATTTTAGCCTGATTATAACTTACCACTTGTGGCTAACGGTAGTTTCTGGATTAAAGGTCAGGATAAACCTACATATTTAATTTAGTTTACCATGATTAATGGGAATTGTGAAACAGTTCATATACTTTGAAGTTTTAACGAAGCTCTAGCTAGAGCAAAAAATCCCAGGCGTTGAAGAAGGGTGGACGTGTGTGTGCTGCTTCAAAAATTTAGTTAAAAAATGTAAGAAAAATAGGAACCCATAACCGGCCATAATTTGCAAACTCAATTCATAAATTAAATTACATTATTATTTTCTACAGGTAACATTGAAAACATTGTACTTGTACTGTATTAGAGTTTCAATCTACTAGTGTATGTTGCACAAATAATTGTAAAATAAACTTTCAGAATGGGATTATAATTTTAATGTTCTTTGCAAGAATTGTTCATAATTATATGAGTGCATACTGTATACAGTTAATAACCTAGAAATAATACTATATTAACAATAAAATACAGCAGAAACCAAACGTATGAAGAGCAACAAAAAATTTAGCATAATTTTTCCCAATCTAGCATAATTTCAGCTGCTGTCTAGCATATTCCCGCTCGAGAAATCTGGTCACCCTGGTAAAGATGCCAGATACTGCCAGAAACCAGTTTACAGAGAAAGAGTGACGGGAACACGTGGTTTTACTACTTCCACGCTTCTCTTGTGATTTACGAGCATTGATTATGGGTCGTGTACGTAAGAAAGTGAAAACAAGGAGAGAAAACACTAGAAAAAGGACCAAAGAGTTGTCAGAAGCAAGAGATAAAGCTAGAAAGAGGCAGAAGACAGTGGAGGTTGTGGCGTCATCTTCACCCACCATTATCATGTCCATACCTGCCACCCACACACACACACAGACATAATAACACACACTTCCTCAGGTAACTTAGTATTTCTGTGACATCTCCTTCAAGTGTGAAATCTCCAGCAAGTGGTGCAGTCCAGCCAATGAAGAGGGTAAGGGAAAGATAATGAAGGTGGATCAGCTGATGTCTGTATGTGTTTGAACTGTCACGAACCCCAGCTTCACCAGGTATTCTATAGACCCAGATATTGCTTTGTACTGCACTGGTTGTCAAGAGAATAATTATATACAGTGAGGAAGTGATAAGGGGGAAGGTTAAGAAAAGGTTCTGAGTTTAGTGTATTGATGCAGGTTGAGGGGGCAAGGGTACCACAACCTAACTTAGAGGGAATATTTGGGTTTCTGAATATCAAACCCATTGCCAAAGGAACCTATGAGAGATACAAGTTACACATAGTTAGTGTGGCAAATGAAGTAGTGAAACAACATTTTGATAAAAGTGTGACTAATAAGAAAATATTATGAAGAGGAGCTTCATAGACTACCTGAAGATGATGGCATACTAAACATTGATGTTTCATTTGATGGTGAGTTGTTTATACTTGTTTGATTATATATATACCTGTTATACAAAATGTGTACCGTATATGATGAAATTTTCCTTCCAGGCATTTCGACATTTCCTCATGGTTTTTCAGATTTTTTAATCATATGTAGTAAATGCTAACATATTAGTATGCATGTGTGTGAGAGAGAGAGAGAAAGGGAGAGAACTGATGTTAACATACCGTACCGTACTGTGTGTTTTTGTTTTTTGGGATGGTATGGTATTATATATATTTTATTATATTTTTTTTTAGGATCTTGGCACACTTGGGGGCATTCATCATCATTAGGATGTGGCATGATTATAGAAGTTCACACAGCAACAGTTATAGATTATCACACACTGTCAAAATTATGCCTCGGAAGCAGCATTTCAGTAATGCCCCAGTTGTGAGGTTAAATATAGCCATTAAGACACATAATCAATGTTCTCAATTCAGTATTATGTTCAAGATGAAGGCAGGATTAATTAATAAGAAAAAAAAGTTCAGTGACACTGATACAGAGGATTGCATAGTACCGTAGACCCAACCTTTGAAGAGCGTTTTCTCAAAACTTAAGTTTTTCATGTTTACAATTATATAACTCCATTATTTTTTGTCAGAATTCAATGCAACTGGTCTCATTTGAAAGGTAACACCTTGAGGAATAAAATGATCTTAAGATAATTTTCTGTGGTGTCAGAACTTGCATGGCATGAATTCAGAAAAGAAATTTTTGAAAAAAAAATCACTTATTAAATATTCCTAATGAAATTTTAAAAATCAAACACAGAGTTATCACATAATCAAATACTTTAATTACGGTACATCTATAAAATCATTCTATTTTTTTTAGTAACATTCTATAAGTAATCTCCTCAAAATAGCTCCTCGAAAAAATGAGTGAAAATCTTAGAATATATTATATAAAAAAAATATATATATATTGCATTGATCATCATGAAATTTGCTGTGTGCTATATATGTGATGGTCTTCACAATGTGTGAAAGTTTTAAATAGTAATTCCAAAAAATAAAAGATTTGATTGAAATGCTGTACAGTACTCTCCCCTTAATTAAGGAGATGGGCATCAATAATTATTTACTTTGGGTGAACTGAACTGACTGGAGAGCTTTAATTACCGAGTCCTCCAAATTGTACACGAGAGAAGAAGATCTATCTGTTGTGTGGTAAAGTTTGGAGGAATTGGTGACCCTCCAGTTTGGGCCCAGATTTAAAACGACCCTCTTCCAGTTCGTACCCGTCCGTCCTGAAAAGCGGCGTGACATCATTAGGTTGAGTCATGGGGAAGAGAACATTACAATTATGTGACGAGGCTGGACCCAGGGAATGTACTGTACCGTGGTAGTGGTGGTGCTGGTGGTGGGAAGGGAGAGGAGCTAGGGAACGAAGGTGGAGAGGGAGGGGAGGTGGAGTTGGGTGGTGGAGAGGGAAGGTAGGTAGGGAGGTAGGGGAGGTGGAGAGGGAAGGAAGGTAGAGATGGAGAGGAGCTAGGGTTAGGTGGTGGGGAGGGAAGGAAGGTGGAGGGGGAGAGGAAGGGCAGGTCTAGGGAGGGACCGGGGTTGGAGTAAAAGGGACAATTAAGCCAGCAAATGTTGTCCTTCGTTCACCGTCGGTTTATCTCTGTTGTTGGGTCAGGTTTTTGGTCCATATATGCTTCTCCAGGTCCTCTCACGCCCTTAATTTAACCAGAGGACGAAGAAATTTGTGTTCACGTGTTTGTTACTGTAGCCTAACTAAGAAGGAATATAAGGGTATAAAAAAGATTAGGCTCCATGAAAACCGCCTGTCGTAAACATTAGCTAATATTTATTTTACACCGTATTCTATATACTCTATATATCACGAACTTCATATACCATAACTATACCTTCATAACTAACTTTCTATATTCCCTCTATACCTTGACAATTTAAAGAAAAAAAAAGAGTAACTTAATCCTCCAAACAATTCCAAGCAACAGAATACCATTATTTATGCTCTTCTGGTCCTGTTTCCTGGCATACTTTGGACTCCAATGTACCAAAAGTGTATTTTCCATTTAAGTAGAAGAGGAGTGGGATGAGGCCAAGTATAGTAGGTCTGTCTGTGTCTGTATGTGTGTATTGTGTGTTGATTATAATGACTATGGTTCTCGTTGTTGTTGTGGTTGTGGTGGTGGTGTTGTTGTTGAAAGATGGACGTGATATATTGTACTGCCTGGTGTGTGTGTGTGTGTGGAGACGAGCATAGCAAACCCAAGTGTATTGCAGTGATTATGCCTGGTGGTCTTGTTATAGCCTTGGGCAGATGTAGTTTGTGTTGGTGCTACTGTTGGGTTAAAGTAATGATGATGGTAGTGGTGGTGGGTATTGTGGTGTTTGTGTGTGTGTGTGGTCAGAGAAAAATTATATTTCCCTATAACCCACACACACACAATTTCATACAGTACCGTAGCCTTACTTGCACGTATATACACATTTTTAAACAGTAACACACACACACTTTCAAACAGTAACACACACACACACACACACACACATTTAAACAGTAACACACACACACACACTTTTAAACAGTAACACACACACACTTTTAAACAGTAACACACACATACTTTTAAATAGTTACACACACATACTTTTAAATAGTTACACACACATACACACTTTTAAACAGTAACACACACACACATTTAAACAGTAACACACACACACATTTAAACAGTAACACACATACTTTTAAATAGTTACACACACACACACCTCCTCTGGCATTGTGTGGGTGACAGAAGCAACGAACAGCCTACACAACATAATGGGCGTGTAATCACCATTAACAGTTTCATGCGTTAACTGCTGCCTGCCCGCTAGCTGGGATGGCCGGGGTGAGCAATGGGATGGGAGGAGCCGATGATGGTGGTGAAGGTGGTGGTGGTGGTGGTGGGGATGGTGGTTACGTGATGGTGATGGTAGTGGTGGTGGGGATGGGGATTGTGATGGGGGTAGTGGTGGTGGTGGTAATGATGGAGAGAATAAAGAGGACATGAAAGGAAATGGAAGGAAAGTTGTTCATAATAATTATTGTGATAAACATTGTTGGGTTTTGTTTGTCAAAGCCCTCTATTATCAAGGGACCCTGTGATCGTGTATATTCAGACCTGCATGGTGGCTTCTGATTCCTCCTGACTAGGCTATGCTACAAAACAAGATACTCCAATGTAGGTGTGTGTGTTTCGTGGCAATGTTTGAAGGACTCGCTAACCTCCAATTTTCTGACTAGGCTACATCATCTCTTAAACTTGGTAATGGGGGGAAGAAAAAGACATCAAAAGTAGTAATATATTCGTTTAAGATATTCAGAAACAATGTTGGGTTTTGTCTGAGAGTTCGAGTTTTAGCCTAGTAATCTTTCTCTTTTTAAAATCTTTCCAGTAAGAGATGTTGATTCAGACTTTTCAGAAGTTGTTAACCTTGTGAATGTCGATGGTGGTTAAGTGAAGATATGAATATTAT